>CM065591.1:154334453-154548273 GCA_033119425.1 Bufotes viridis | reverse complement strand
ATACGCCTTCACTCAGTCAGCATTTGCTCAATAATCCATCAGTGTTGCTAATGCCAAAAGAAAAAAACAGGAGTGGATCTAAAACAGAGATGACACATGAATGGAATATATGCATGTCTTCTGTGTTTTCTACCCACTTCTGCTTTTGGCTACCAAATCATAAGCCAATTCTGATGGGACCATTCAGGCCTTAAAGCTGATACACAGACAGGATCCATTGTGCATCAAATTTTTCCTTCCTTCTGACAGATCAAAAGAAGTGTCAAATAAATGATGATGTCAGCCAGGCCGAAAGCCAAAATAGTGGACCATTCATGAAGTGGGGAAGGTAGGAACAGCATGAGAAGCCAACAGAGAGGACCTATGACATAGTTGTGAGGTGGAAGCAGCATAAGGAGACCACAGAGAGGCCCAATGACAGGGTCTGGAGGTGGAAGCAGTATGAGGAGGCAACCCAGTGGACCTATGACATAGTGGTGAGGTGGAAACAGCATGAGGAAATCAGAGTTGCACAATGACATAGTCTGTGTGTGGCGGCAGCAGCAGCATTAGGAGAGGGCCACCAAGTGGCATAAAGACAGAGTCTGGAGGTGGCCGCAGCATGAGGAAGACACAGAATAACACAATGACAGAGTGTGGAGATGGCTGCAGCATCAGGAGACCACAGAGTGGCAAGGTCACATAGTGTGGCGGTGGCAGCAGCATGAGTAGGCCACAGAGGGGCACAATGACAGAGTCTGGAGATGGCAGCAGCATGAGTAGGCCACAGAGTGGCACAATTACAGAGTCTGAAGGTGTCAGCAGCAGCATCATCAGGAGAAGGCCACAGAATGGCACAATGACATAGCCTGGAGTTTGCAGCTGCATGAGGAAGCCACAGAGAGGCACAATGACAGAGCATGGAGGTGACAGCAGCATGAGTAGGCCACAGAGTGGCACAATGACAGAGTCTGAGGTGGAAGCAGCAGCAGCATAGGAGGAGGCCACAGAGTGGCACAATGACAGAGTATGGAGGTGGCAGCAGCATGGGAAAGCCACAGAATGGCACAATCACAGAGTGTGGAGGTGGCAGCAGCATGGGGAAGCCAGAGAATGGCACAATCACAGAGTGACAATCGACCAAAATACTCTGGGGAACCTGCCTGGCATGAACAGGCCTTTAGTAGCTACAGACAATGAGAAGACAAAGCGTCAAGATAGGTTTGAGCTTGGAAAAGTCACAATGTTCGTCAAGATATATCACTAAAGATTTTGTCATATATACCTGCAGAGCTGACCGCTAAATAAATTTAGTTTTTCGACCGAAAATACTTCAATATAGATTTTACCTCAAATAACTGCAGCGCTGACCACTGAATTAATTTTGTTTTTCAGCCGACATACTTCAATAAAGATTTTACCGCATATAATTGCAGCGCTGAACGCTGAATACAATTTGTTTTTCCACCAAAAATATGTCAATAAAGATTTTACCACACATAACTGCAGGACTGAACGCTGAATACAATTTGTTTTTCCACCAAAATACTTCACAAAATATTTTACCACATATTACTACAGCGCTGAAGCCTGAATAAAATTTGTTATTTCACCGAAATACGTCACAAAAGATTTTACCACTTATAACTGCAGTGCTGAACGATGAATATAATTTGTTTTTCCACCTAAATAAGTCACAAAAGATTTTATCACATATAACTGCAGTACTGAATGCTAAATAAAATTTGTTTTTCCACCAAAATACATCAATAAAGATTTTACCACAAATAACGGAGCACGGAGATGGAGAGGGTCTTTAGATTCCCCCGCACTATATAGACATCTCAGAAATGAACCGCTGCTCTCGACAGCAGCTCCAGGGAAGCTTATGGATAATAATAATTTTTGTTTTCAACCGAAATATGTCAATAAAGTTTTTACCACATATAACGGAGCACGGAGATGGAGAGGATCTTCGATTCCCCTCGCACTCTTCAGACATCTCAGAAATGTATTGCTGCTCTTGACAGCAGCGCCTGGGAAGGTCATGGAGCGTCCCGGTCATCCGGCATCTTTTTCGCCCGGCTGAAGGATTATTTTGTAAAAGCCAGATGGGGCCCCACGCTGCAGATTTATCATAGAGACACCATGGATATTTTACTGCATATAACTAGAGATGAGCGAATGGAAATCGTTTAGAATTTTAGAAAAAATTGATTCACAACGAATGTGAATTTCCCACGCTCGTTGTAATGAATCGTAATTTTTCCTAACATCGCGGCTACACGTTTGAGGACATCAGGCAAGGAACTCTGGGAAGGTGGGATGACCTATAATTCCTCCCGCATTTAGCCAATCAGCAGCCATCCAGCCCGGTGATCTCACAGCCCTATAAATACGGCGGCCATCTTAGATTTTGCCATTCACAATCGTACTTTGTTCACAGACAGACATGTATGCATACGCTAGGAGAGTGAATGAAAAAAGCAATTTACTAGTGCATGGAAAGGATAATTAGAGGAATCATTTCACAGGCAGGGAGAGACGTTTGCAGATGCTAGGGAGAGTCATAGGAAAATGCTCATTGTGAAAAAAAGTGATTGACAAGTGCAAGGAAAGGATAGTGAGAGGAATCATTTCACAGGCAGAGAGAGACATGTTCAGATGCTAGGGAGAGTCATAGAAAATCCTTCCTCATTACAAGTGCAGGGAAACATTACTTGGGGATCCAGATAGTCTCATAATATAGCTTTGTCATTCCAGCAATTAGTTATTGGGGTGCAAGTGCTATGTTGAAAAGCCTTTAGTGGCTTTCATCTGTAAAACAAATATATATATATATATATATATATATATATATATATATACACACGCAGGTCACTTTTGTTTATTTACGCTACAATCATTTGCAGTCCTTTCTGGTGAAAGAGTATAGGCGGCATTTCAGTAATAGAGATGGCCCGAACTATTCGCCGGCGAACAGTTCCCGCGAACATAGCTTGTTCGCGCTCGCCTCTGCCGGGCGAACATATTCGATGTTCGCGTTCGCCCCTATACTTTATCATTGAGCAAACTTTGACCCTGTACCTCACAGTCAGCAGACACATTCCAGCCAATCAGCATACCCTCCTCCCAGACCCTCCCACCTCCTATCTAAACGCAAGGATAGGATCCATCTTACATTCATTCTGAAGCTGCAGTGTTAGTAATTGTAAATCGCAATGCGATTAATATAACCTGTATTATTCGCATTACGATTACAACTTAGATCTGAGTTCCAAATGGTTGTATTGCTAGAATATATTAACGAAGATAACAAATATAGCACTATATTCTCAATCTTCATTATATTCTAGCAATAAAACCATTAGAACTCAGATCTAAGTTGAATTTGCAATGCGATTAATATAACCTGCATTAATCGCATTGCGAATTCAACTTAGAGCTGAGTTCCTATGGTTGTTGTATTGCTAGAATATACGTTATATTCTAGCCATACAACCATTAGAACTCAGCTCTAAGTTGTAATCGCAATGCGAATAATACTTAGAATTATTAATCGCTTTGCGAATCCATTTGATGCCTCTGTTTGATTGTATATGACGGTTGACTATGACTACCACTAACGTTCTGCTGCCTCCAAAGCAAGATATCTGAACCCCAGGGCCATTTTTAATAGAAAACGCATAAAACGCATAAAACGCATCTGCGTTTTTATAATTTTTCATTTTTTAGTTTATTCTTTGTGTATTTTGCCACATTTGGTTGCATATTTACATTTGGTATAGGCAAATATGGTAGTCTAGATCATGTGTCTATACCAAAACCTAGGATCATTGTTTGACAGCATATTTTCTAAGCCATGTAGCTGAATATAGATTTGGGCAGAGTAATGATCTAGACTACCATATTTGCCTATACCAAATGTAAATATGCAACCAAATGTGGCAAAATACACAAAAATTAAACTAAAAATTAAAAATTAAAAACGCAAATGCGTTTTGATGCGTTTTCTATCAAAAACGCCCAAATGGCCCCTGGGGTTCAGATATCTTGCCTCGGGGCAGCAGAACATTGGTGGTAGTCATAGTCAACCGTCATATTCAATCAAATAGAGGCATTAAATGGATTCGCAAAGCGATTAACACTTCCCGACCGCCTAACGCACAACTGCGTTCTCGCGGCGGTCGGGCTGTTCTGGGGCGCCGCAGATCTGCGTCATCTCGCGAGGCGAGATTTCCTGTGAACGCGCGCGCCGCGCGCGTTCACAGTAGCGGGCGTCTCAGGAGTTTAACTACAGCCTGCCAGCGATGATCCATCGCTGGCAGGCTGTAAATGCGATATAAATCGCATCAAACAAGTATATCAGACGCTGTTTTGTGAACAGCGTCTGATATACCTGCTACCTGGTCCTCTGGTGGTCCCATTTGCTGGGATCGACCACCAGAGGACCAGGTAACTATGTAAGTTGCACCAAACACTACACTAACCCCCCACCCCCTCACCTATTAACCCCTTGTTAACCCCTTGATCACCCCATCTAGACCCCCTGATCACCCCCTGTCATTGATCACACCCCTTGTAAGGCTCCATTCAGACGTCCAAATGTGTTTTGCGGATCCGTGGATTCACGGATCCGCGGATCAAATCCGCGGATCTGCGGATCCACAGATCCTCAAAACACGGACACCGGCAATGTGCTTTCCGCATTTTGCAGATCCGCACATTGCCAGAACTATATAGAAAATGCTTTTTCTTGTCCGCAATTGCGGACAAAAATAGGACATGTTCTATATTTTTGCGGAACGGAAGTGCAGACCCGAGACGCGGATCCGTAATTCCGGATCCGAGCGGGACAAAGTCTGTCCCCATAGAAATGAATGGGTCCGCAATTCCGTTCCGCAAACAGAATTGCGGACGTGTGAATGGGGCATAAGGGTCCCTTATCACCGCCAGTTAGTTAGCTACTTGTTAGGTAGCTAGCGCCCAGCCCACCGCACCGCAGTCACTGATTTTGGCAGAGATTTTTCATCCACATTGATTGATGCGAATGAATAAATCTGTGCCGTTCATTTTTTTTTTTCAGCGCAGCGGCTGAACGGAAAAAAATCTCATTACCCGTATGGTCAATATACGGAGAATCGCAGAAACTCCTAATGCTGGCCATACGTGTAATGACTGCGGAGACCCTCAAATCCCAGGGCAGTACAAACACCTCACATGTGACCCCATTTTAGAAAGAAGACACCCCAAGGTATTCCGTGAGGGATATGGCGAGTTCATGTAAAATTTTATTTTTTGTCACAAGTTAGTGGAATATGAGACTTTGTAAAAAATAAAAATAAAAATCAATTTCCTCTAACTTGTGCCAAAATTTTTTTTTCTGTGAACTCGCCATGCCCCTCACGGAATACCTTGGGTGTCTTCTATCCACAATGGGGTCACTTGTGGGTATTTATACTGCCCTGGCATTTAGGGTCCTAAAGCGTGAGAATCCAAATGCGTAAAAATGCCCTGTGAAATCCTAAAGGTACTCATTGGTTTTAGGGCCCCTTTGCGCATCTTGGCTGCAAAAAGTGGCACACATGTGGTATCGCCGTACTCAGGAGAAGTAGGGCAATGTGTTTTGGGGTGTATTTTTATATATACCCATACTTTGTGTGAGAAATATCTCTGTAAATGACAACTTTTTAAATTTTTTATTCAAAGTTGTCAATTTACAGAGATATTTCTCTCACCAGTATGGGTATATGTAAAAATACACCCCAAACACATTGCCCTACTTCTCCTGAGTACGGCGATACCACATGTGTGACACTTTTGCAGCCAAGATGCGCAAAGGGCCCAAATTCCAATGAGTAACTTTTAGGAGGGCATTTTTACGCATTTTCTTCTCACGCTTTAGGGCCCCTAAAATGCCAGGACAGTATAAATACCCCACATGTGACCCCATTTTGGAAAGAAGACACCCCAAGGTATTCGCTGAGGGCATAGTGAGTCCATGAAAAATTAAACTTTTGTCAAAAGTTAGCGGAAAGGGAGACTTTGTGAGAAAAACTATAAAAAATCAATTTCCACTAACTTGTGCCAAAAATTTTTTCTATCAACTCGCCATGCCCCTCATGGAATACCTTGGGCTGTCTTCTTTCCAAAATGGGGTCACATGTGGGGTATTTATACTGCCCTGGCATTTTAGGGGCCCTAAAGTGCGAGAAGAAAAATGCGTAAAAATGCCCTCCTAAAAGGTACTCATTGGAATTTGGGCCCCTTTGTGCATCTTGGCTGCAAAAAGTGTCACTTATGTGGTATCGCCGTACTCAGGACAAGTAGGGCAATGTGTTTTGGGGTGTATTTTTACATATACCCATGCTGGGTGAGAGAAATATCTCTGTAAATTGACAACTTTGAATAAAAAAATTTAAAAAGTTGTCATTTACAGAGATATTTCTCTCACCCAGCATGAGAATATATAAAAATACACCCCAAAACACATTGCCCTACTTCTCCTGAGTACGGTGATACCACATGTGTGACACTTTTTTGCAGCCAAGATGCGCAAAGGGGCCCTAATTCCAATGAGTACCTTTAGGATTTCACAGGGCATTGTTACGCATTTGGATTCTCACGCTTTAGGTTCCCTAGAATGCCAGGGCAGTATAAATACCCCACAAGTGACCCCATTGTGGAAAGAAGACACCCCAAGGTATTCTGTGAGGGGCATGGCGAGTTCACAGAAATTTTTTTCTTTGGCACAAGTTAGCGGAAATTGATATATTTTTTTTTTTTTTATTTTGTTTTTTACAAAGTCTCATATTCCACTAACTTGTGACAAAAAATAACATTTTACATGAACTCACCATACCCCTCACGGAATACCTTGGGGTGTCTTCTTTCTAAAATGGGGTCACATGTGGGGTATTTATACTGCCCTGGCATTTTAGGGGCCCCTAAAGCGTGAGAAGAAGTCTGGAATCCAAATGCGTAAAAATGCCCTGTGAAATACTAAAGGTACTCATTGGTTTTAGGGCCCCTTTGCGCACCCAGGCTGCAAAAAAGTTCCACACATGTGGTATCCCCGTACTCAGGAGAAGTAGCGCAATGTGTTTTGGGGTGTATTTTTATATATACACATGCTGGGTGTGAAATATCTCTGTAAATGACAACTTTTTAATTTTTTTATACAAAGTTGTCAGTTTACAGAGATATTTCTCTCACCCAACATGGGTATATGTAAAAATACACCCCAAAACACATTGCCCTACTTCTCCTGAGTACGGCGATACCACATGAGTGACACTTTTTGCAGCCTGGGTGCACAAAGGGGCCCAAATTCCAACGAGTACCTTTAGGTTTTACATGGCTGCTCACAATTTAGCCCCGCCCAAAATGCCAGAACAGTAAACACACCCCACAAATGACCCCATTTCGGAAAGTAGACACCCCAAGGTATTCACAGAGGGCATAGTGAGCCCGTCTGAGAT
This sequence comes from Bufotes viridis, assembly GCA_033119425.1. Classification (NCBI taxonomy): domain Eukaryota; kingdom Metazoa; phylum Chordata; class Amphibia; order Anura; family Bufonidae; genus Bufotes; species Bufotes viridis. Next base: position 154,540,813 of record CM065591.1, on the reverse strand, counting down.
TTTATTTTTTTGCCAGAAGTTAGCAGAAATGGAAACTTTATTATATATTTTTTTCCTCAGAAAGTGTCATTTTCCGCTAACTTGTGAAAAAAATGAAATCATACATGAACTCACCATGCCCCTCCGTGAATACTTTGGGGTGTCTTCTATCTAAAATGGTGTGATTTGGGGGTATTTATACTTTCCTGGCATTCTAGCACCTGAAGAAACATGACAGGTGCTCAGAAAGTCAGAGCTGCTTCAAAATGCCGAAATTCACTTTTTTGCACCATGGTTTGTAAACGCTATAACTTTTACCCAAACCAATAAATATACACTTATTGGATTTTTTTATCAAAGACATGTAGAACAATAAATTTAGAGAAAATTTACATACAAATGTAGTTTTTTTGAAAAATTTTACAACAGAAAGTGAAAAATGTCATTTTTGCAAAAATGTCGTTAAATTTTTATTAATAGCAAAAAAGTAAAAATGTCAGCAACAATGAAATACCACCAAATGAAAGCTCTATTAGTGAGAAGAAAAGGAGGTAAAATTCATTTGGGTGGTAAGTTGCATGACGGAGCAATAAACGGTGAAAGTAGTGTAGTGCGGAATTGTAAAAGTGGCCTGGTCATTAAGGGTGTTTAAGCTAGGGGGCTGAAGTGGTTAATAATTGTAAGTATTATTAGCATTGCGATTACAACGTAGAGCTGAGTTCCTAATGGTTGTATTGCTAGAATATAACGTATATTCTAGCAATACAACAACCATTAGAACTCAGCTCTAAGTTGAATTCGCAATGCGATTAATGCAGGTTATATTAATCGCATTGCAAATTCAACTTAGATCTGGGTTTCCTAATGGTTGTATTGCTAGAATTATATAACGAAGATTGAGAATATAGAGCTAAATTCCCAATCTTAGTTATATTCTAGCAATACAACCATTGGGAACCCATCTCTAAGTTAAGTTCGCAAATATGATGTCCCAACTCCCAAACTATTCACCGCGAGTAGTTCCCGGCGAACATAGCTTGTGCGCGTTCGTCGCGGCGGGCGAACATATGCGATGTTAGGTCCACCCCCTATCATTGAGTAAACTTTGACCCTGTACCTCACAGTCAGCAGACACATTCCAGCCAATTAGCATACCCTCCCTCCCAGACCCTCCCATCTCCTGGACACAGCATCCATTTTAGATTCATTCGGAAGCTGCAGTCTTAGTGAGAGGAGGGACAGTGTAACTGCTGCTGAGATTTAATAGGGAAATTGATAGCTAGGCTAGTGTATTCAGTGTCCACTCCAGTCCTGAAAGACTCATCAGATCTCTGCTGTAAGGACTGCGTCCTGACAGCACCCCAAAAAGCCCTTTTAGGGCTAGTACATCAGTCTCCCTCCCAGACCCTCCCACCTCCCATCAAAAAGCAAGGATGGCATCCATCTTAGTAGTTGTAATCGCAATGCGATTAATACAGGTTATATTAATCGCATTGCGAATTCAACTTAGAGCTGGGTTCCTATTCTCAATCTTCGTTATATTCTAGCAATACAACCATTAGGAACTCAGATCTAAGTTGTAATCACAATGCGATTAATATAACCTGTATTAATCGCATTGCGATTACAACTTACCACACTCTGCGTCAACTAGATATTTTTCCATGGGAGTTTTGCCATGGATCCCCCTCCGGCATGCCACAGTCCAGGTGTTAGTCCCCTTGAAACAGCTTTTCCATCACTATTGTGGCCAGAAGGAGTCCCTTTGTTTTTAAAATTCGCCTGTCTATTGAAGTCTATGGCGGTTCGCACTGTTCGCATGTTCGCGAACATTTGCGGAAGATCGCGTTCGCTGTTCGCGAACTGAAAATTTTATGTTCGCGACATCACTATTCAGTAATACACAAAACATTTAAATGCACTGCACAGTTGCATTTATTTCTGGTGAAAGCATATAGGGATGTATTACAGTAAAAAAGGAAAATATATACACACTGCACTGTTGAAGTTATTTCCTTTAAAGCGTATATATATATATATATATATATATATATATATATGTACTGTATATACGCACTGCATTGTTGCAGTTATTTCTGGTGAAAGCGTATAGGGGCGTATTTCAGTCCAACAGAAAAATATATACTCTGGTCACTTCTGCAGTTATTTATGGTGAAAGCTTATAAGGGTGTATTTCAGTACTACAAGAAAAATATATTCTCGGTTCACTGTTGCAGTTATATCTGGTAAAACCTTTACTGGCGTATTGCAGTAGAAAAAGAAATATACATTCGCCATTCGTTGCTGCACGTATATCTTGAAAAACCTTTATTGACGTATATCAGCAGAAAAATATAAATATATTCAGCGTTCACTGTTGCAGTTAAATTTGGTAAAGCCTTTAGTGTCGTATTTCTGTAGAAAAATAAAGATATATTCAGCGTTCAACTGTAGTTATATGTGGAAATTCCTTTTACGGTATGGACCGAATTACGTTGTGGTGAAATTTCGTATTTATACACCAATAGAGGTGAATACAATACGCTTACCTCGGCACAAAAATGCGAACTAATTCATACCAGCCCGCATCTATCTGCGCCTATTCCAGCGCAGACCAACTTCCTCCACTACGTCCCAATCACTTCAGATCACTTCTCCTCCGTTGTTTTTTTGAAACTTACAGACAACCTATTACCTTTTTTAAAAAGTCTTTAGTAGCGGATATACGTGGAAAAATAAAAATATACTTGACGTTCACTGTTACAGTTATATGTGGTAAAGCCTTTAGAGACATATATCAGTAGAAAAAGTAGAAAAAGAAAAAGATAGTTGGCAATCAGCGCTGCAGTTATATGAGGTAAAAATCTTTCTTGAATTATTTCATTGGAAAAAGTCTTCTATTCTGCGTTAAGCGCTGCACTTATATGCGGTAAAAATATTTTTGAAATATTTAGGTGGAAAAAAATCTTGTATGTAGCACTAAGCGCTGCACTTACATGCGGTAAAATCTTTTAATTATTTCATTAGAATAAAAATCTTGTATTCTGAGTTAAGCGCTGCACTTATATACGGTAGAATCTTTTTTGAAATATTTTGGTGGAAAAAGATCTTGTATTCAGCATGAAGCGATGCACTTATATGCGATAAAATCTTTTTGAATTATTTCATTGGAAAACAATCTTGTATTCTGCGTTAAGCACTGCACTTATATGCAGTAGAATCTTTTTTAAAATATTTCAGTGGAAAAAAATCTTGTATTCAGCATGAAGCGCTGCACTTATATGCAGTAGAATCTTTTTGAATGAATTCATTGGAAAACAGTCTTCTATTGTGCGTTAAGCGTTGCACTTACATGCGGTAAAATATTTTTGAATTATTTCATTGGAAAAATTAATTGCATTCTTGCGTTAAACGCTTCACTTATATGCAGTAAAATCTTGTGAATTATTTTGGTGGAAATACAAATTTCCACCTCTTCCATTAACTTCCTCATCTCTTCATTAACATTGGACACACTAACTTTACACCTCCCACCCCCAGCTATATATATAAGTGGTGCCAGCACCACTTAGGAGCAAATAAAGGTAAATGATACTGCCAGCCTGTTAAAGGAAACTACAGCATTATACTACAATACATTTGATATGACATTAAGCAAGAGTTTAAAGTGCCCACATATAGCACATAGTGGGAGACTGCATCAAGATGAATCAGGCGTGGATCAGCCAGGATTTACACACAACAATGCCTGATGCATCAGACTTGATCATCCATGGTGCCACACCAACATTTTGACAAAAGAGACCGGTTTATTCTGGCTACCTGCCTCAGCTACTATTCTGATGCTGTTACCCGCCTGATGCCACACATCTGATGCCAAGTGCTCCTTCTTTCACCCACCATCTTCGGCAGCAAAAAATATTGCCACCCACCTCCACAGTATGTCACCTTGCCACTCTGTGGCTTCCTGATGCTGCCACCACCTCCAGACTGTCATTCTGCCGCTCTGTGTCCTACTCATGCTGCCATGTCTACACTATGTCACCTTGCCACTCTGTGGCCTACAGATGCTGCCAAGTGCACACTATGTCACCTTTCCCCTCTGTTGCCTATTGGCATACTGATGCTGCCAAGTCCACACTATGTCACCTTGCCACTCTATGGCCTCCTGATGCTGCCATGTCCACACTATGTCACCTTGCCACTCTGTGTCCTACTGATGCAGCCATGTCCACACTATGTCAGCTTGCCACTCTGTGGCCTCCTGATGCTGCCATGTGCACACTATGTCACCGTGCCACTCTGATGTATCATGCTGCTGCTGCCATCTTCACGCTATGTCACCTTGCCACTCTGTGGCCTACTCATGCTGCCAAGTCCACACTATGTCACCATGCCACTCTGTGGCCTCCTGATGCTGCCAGTTCCACACTATGTCACTGTGCCACTCTGTTGTATCATGCTGCTGCTGCCATCTCCACACTATGTCACCTTGCCACTCTGGCCTCATCATGCTGCCATCTCCACACTTTGTAACCTGGCCACTCGCTGGCCTCCTCATACTGCTGTCAACTACATGCTCTGTGATTGTGCCACTCGGTGGCCTCCTGATGCTGCCACCACCTCCAGGCCGTGTCATTGTGCCACTCTGTGGTCTCCGCATGCTGCTTCTAACTCACCACTCTGTCATAGGGACACTCTGTGGACTTCTCATGCTGTTCCCACCCTCCCACTTCATGACTGGGCCACTATTTTGGCTTTCGGCCTGGCTGACATCATTATTTATTTGACCTTTCTTCTGATCTGTCTGTGTAACTGCAGTGCTGAACGCCGAATAACATTAGTTTTTCCACGGAGATGGAGATGGTCTTCGGATTCCCCCGCACTATACAGACGTCTCAGAAATGAACCGCTGCTCACGACTGCAGCTCCTGGCAAGGTCATGTAGCATCCGGTCATCCGGCATCTATTTGTCCCGCTAAACGACATTATTTTAAAAGTCTGTAGAAGCCACACAGGGCCCCTATGCTGCAGATTTATCATGGAGACATCATGGAGATTTTTACTGCATATAACTACAGCGCTGAACAATTAATAAAATTAGTTTTTCAACCGCAATACGTCAATAAAGATTTTACCACATATAACTGCAGCGCTGAACACTGAATACATTTTTTTGACCGAAATGCATCACAAAAATGTTAACACATCTAACTGCAGCGCTGAGCGCTGTATAAAATTAGTTTTTGTTACCAAAATACTTCACAAAAGATTTTACCGCATATTATTACAGAGCTGAACGCATGAATAAAATAAAATTTTCAACCGAAATACGTCACTAAAGGTTTCTGTCACCTAAACCTGCAATAGTGAATGCTGAATATATTTTGTTTTTCTACTGAAATCGTCACTAAATAAAATTTGTTTTTGACCGCAATACGTCAATAAATATTTTACCACATATAATTGCAGGGCTGAATGCTGAAGTAAAATTAGTTTTTCAACCAAAATACATCACAAAAGATTTTCCCACATCTAACTGCAGCTCTGAATTCGAATAAAATTAGTTTTTCGACCAAAATATGTAACTAAAGGTTTTGCCACATAATATGACAGCGCTGAACGCTGAATAAAATAAGATTTTCAACCAAAATACGTCACTAAAGGTTTTGCCACATAAACCTGTAACAATGAACGCTGAATATAATTTGTTTTTCTACCAAAATACGTCACTAAACATTTTAACACATATAACTGCAGTGCTGAATGCTGAATGAAATTTGTTTTTCGACCAAAATAAGATTTTCAACCAAAATACGTCACTAAAGGTTTTGCCACATAAACCTGTAACAATGAACGCTGAATATAATTTGTTTTTCTACCAAAATACGTCACTAAACATTTTAACACATATAACTGCAGTGCTGAATGCTGAATGAAATTTGTTTTTCGACCAAAATACGTCACAAATGATTTTACCGCAAATAACTACAGCGCTGAACGATGAATAAAATTTGTTTTTCGACCAAAATATGTCACAAAAGATTTTACCACATATAACTGCAGTACTGAACGCTAAATAAAATTTGTTTTTCCACCGAAATACATCAATAAAGATTTTACCACATATAACGGAGCACGGAGGTGGAGAGGGTCTTTGGATTCCCCCCGCACTATATAGACATCTCAGAAATAAACCGCTGCTCCCGACAGCAGCTCCTGGGAAGGTTATGGATAGAGTTGAGCGAACACCTGGATGTTTGGGTTCGAGAAGTTCGGCCAAACTTCCAGAAAATGTTCGGGTTCGGGATCCGAACTCGACTCGAACTTCACCCTGAACCCGAACCCAATTGAAGTCAATGGGGACCAGAACTTTTGGGCAATAAAAAGGCTGTAAAATAGCCCAGAAAAGGGCTGCAAAAGGCAGCAAAATGTAGGTAAATCCCCTGCAAACAAATGTGGATAGGGAAATGACTTAAAATAAAATAAATAAAAAGTAACCAATATCAATTGGCAACTTGGAGGAGGAGGAGGTGGAATAGGAGGTTGGGGTGGCACAGGTGGGAATGCTATGGGAGTTTATCTTCTCATCACAGCCAAAAAGGATTCATGTCTGCCTGCAGTGCCACAAGCCTCATTCACAGACTCAGGCCCCTGGCACCCAGACGGAGGAGAGGTAAATTCAACATTGGGTAAAATTAAAAATAGAGGATTCAATAAAGAAATGCCCTGGAGTACAAGAATATATGGTTATGGGGAGGTAGTTATAAATGTCTTTTCTGCACAAGGGATGGACAGGTCCTGAGGGATCCGTGCCTGGTTCATTTTTATGAACGTCAGCTTGTCCACGTTGGCTGTGGACAGGTGGATGCGTTTGTCAGTAATGACGCCACCTGCCGTGCTGAATACACGTTCAGACAAAATGCTGGCCGCCGGGCAGGCCAGCACCTCCAAGGCATAAAAGGGTAGTTCTGGCCACGTGGACAATTTGGAGACCCAGAAGTCGAATGGAGCTGGACCATCAGTCAGTACGTGGAAGGGTGTGCACACGTACTGTTCCACCATGTTAGTGAAATGCTGCCTCCTGCTAACACGTTCCGTATCAGGTGGTGGTGCAGTTAGCTTTGGCTTGGTGACAAAACTTTTCCACATCTCTGCCATGCTAACCCTGCCCTCAGAGGAGCTGGCCGTGACACAGCTGCGTTGGCGACCTCTTGCTCCTCCTCTGCCTTCACCTTGGGCTTCCACTTGTTCCCCTGTGACTTTTGTGAATGCTCTCAGTAGCGCGTCTACCAACGTGCGCTTGTAGTCGCACATCTTCCTATCACACTCCAGTGCAGGAAGTAAGGTGGGCACATTGTCTTTGTACCGGGGATCCAGCCGGGTGGCAACCCAGTAGTCCGCACACGTTAAAATGTGGGCAACTCTGCTGTCGTTGTGCAGGCACTGCAGCATGTAGTCGCTCATGTGTGCCAGGCTGCTCAGAGGTAAAGACAAGCTGTCCTCTGTGGGAGGTGTATCTTCATCGTCCTCCGTTTCCCCCCAGCCACTCACCAGTGATGGGCCCGAGCTTTGTTGGGTGCCACCACGCTGTGAACATGCTTCATCCTCATCCTCCTCCACCTCCTCATCCTCGTCCTCCTCGTCCTACAGTAGTGGGCCCTGGCTGGCTACATTTGTACTTGGCCTCTGCTTTTGGAAAAAAACTCCCTCTGAGCCACTTCTAAGAGACTGGCCTGAAAGTGCTAAAAATGACCCCTCTTCCTCCTCCTCCTCCTGGGCCACCTCCTCTTCCATCATCGCCCTAAGTGTTTTCTCAAGGAGACATAGAAGTGGTATTGTAACACTGATAACGTCGTCATCGCCACTGGCCATGTAGGTGGAGTACTCGAAACAGTGCACCAGGGCGCACAGGTCTCGCATGGAGGCCCAGTCACTGGTGGTGAAGTGGTGCTGTTCCGCAGTGCGATTGACCCGTGCGTGCCGCAGCTGAAACTCCACTATGGTCTGCTGCTGCTGGCACAGTCTCTCCAGCATGTGCAAGGTGGAGTTCCACCTGGTGGGCACGTCGCATATGAGGCGATGAGTGGGAAGGCCGAAGTTACGCTGTAGCGCAGACAGGCGAGCAGCGGCAGGATGTGAACGCCGGAAGCATGCACAGACGTCCTGCAATTTATGCAGCAGCTCTGACATGTCGGGGTTGTTGTGAAGGAACTTCTGCACCACCAAATTCAGCACATGCGCCAGGCAAGGGATGTGTGTCAAACCGGCTAGTCCCAGAGCTGCGGCGAGATTTCGCCCATTATCGCACACCGCCAGGCCGGGCTTGAGGCCCACCGGCAGCAACCACTCGTCGGTCTGTTGTTCAATACCCCGCCACAACTCCTGTGCGGTGCGGGGCCTGTCCCCCAAACATATGAGTTTAGGAACAGCCTGCTGACGTTTACCCCGGGCTGTGCTAAAGTTGGTGGTGAAGGTGTGTGGCTGACTGGAAGAGCAGGTGGAATCAGAGGAGGAGGAAGCCGAGTAGGAGGAGGAGGCAACAGGAGGCAAAGAATGATGCCCTGCGATCCTTGGCGGCGGAAGGAAGTGCGCCAAGGAACTCTCCGCTTGGGGCTCAGCCGCCACTACATTTACCCAGTGTGCAGTTAGGGAGATATAGCGTCCCCTGGCCGTGCTTACTGGTCCACGTATCTGTGGTTAGGTGGACCTTGCCACAGAAGGCGTTGTGCAGTGCACACTTGATTTTATCGGATATTTGATTATGCAGGGAAGGCAAGGCTCTCTGGCGAAGCAGTGGCGGCTGGGAACAACATACTGTGGGGCAGCCATCGCCATCAGCTGTTTAAAGTTGTCTTTGTCCACCAGCCTGATTAACAGCCTGAATGACAAAGGCCAGTAGTTTAGAAATGCTGGCATTCAGGCCCAGGGCTCGAGGGTGGGTAGGTGTGAATTTACGCTTTCTTTCCAAGGTTTGTGAGATAGAGAGCTGATTGCTGCCGTGTGACATGGTGGAGATGCTTGGTGACGGAGGTGGTGGTGTTAGTGGCACATCCTCTGTTTGGTGACCGGCAGGTGCCAACATTCCTCCTGAGGCGGAGGAAGAGGCCGAGGCAGCAGCAGAAGAGGGAGCAGGGGAGCCTGAGTGAGTTCCTTGTTTTTAAGGTGTTTACTCCACTGCAGTTCATGCTTTGCATGTAGATGCCTGGTCATGCAGGTTGTGCTAAGGTTCAGAACGTTAATGCCTCGCTTCAGGCTCTGATGGCACAGCGTGCAAACCACTCGGGTCTTGTCGTCAGCACATTGTTCAAAGAAGTGCCATGCCAGGGATCCTTGAAGCTGCCTTTGGGGTGCTCGGTCCCTGGTGGTGGTAGCCAGTAGCAGGCGAACTCTCTTGGTGGCGGCTGATCTGCTTTTGCCCCTGCTCCCTCTTTTGCTAAGCTGTTGGCTCAGTCTCACCACTTCCTCTTCCTCTGAACTATGAAAGTCAGTGGCACGACCTTCATTCCATGTGGGGTCTAGGACCTCATTGTCCCCTGCATCGTCTTCCGCACAGCCTTCCTCCCTGACCTCCTGTTCGGTCTGCACACTGCAAAAGACGCATCAGTTGGCACCTGTGTTTCGTCATCATCAGAGACGTGCGGACTCGATGAGGTGGTATTCGCATGTCCTCATCATCAGGAAACATAAGTGGTTGTGCGTCAGTGCATTCTATGTCTTCCACCACTGGGGAAGGGCTAGGTGGATTCCCATTGGAAACCCTGCCAGCAGAGTCTTCAAACAGCATAAGAGACTGCTGCATAACTTGAGGGCTCAGACAGTTTCCTAACATGCATGGGGGTGATGTGACAGACTGATGGGCTTGGTTTCAGGCGCCACCTGTGCGCTTTCTGCAGAAGACTGGGTGGGAGATAATGTTGTGAACGTGCTGGATCCACTGCGGACTCCCAATTGACTAGCGCCTTACCATCCTTAGAAACGGCATTGGGCCCAACCAAATATCGCTGTAAATTCTGGCGGGTACGGGAGCCTGAAGTAGTTGGTTCACTAGGATATGGTTCACAAAATAGGGGATGGAACGAGCACTTGCAAACGATCCTAGTTCTTGTATAACGGTGTTGTCCACATCTACGTGTTAATACAGCATCCACCTCCGCGTCACAAGTCTGAGCGTCCTAATATCCTCACACTTCACAGATCGGTTCCTTCAATAAGCACCTTTACAGACGAAAAAACACCATAGCGTAGAACCATAGGGATAAAATAAGTATAGAAATTTATTATACTCACAAACATCCGATAATATGCACACATAAAATGCCCGACCCGGGTTTCGCCTGCGCTTCGTCTGGGGCTGAAGGCGAGTGTTAACAAACGCCCGTCTTTTAATATGACATCAATCAACTTGAATGCACGTCATTTCCGTTTGGCAAATACACCGATGTCAATAAAACTATAAAACAGCCTCTTTCTATTGTATCATGGTATATCTAAATGTGTTACAAATACGGCAAACATAAAATAACCTTATTACTATGATAAAATAGTCATCCCATAATCCTTGTGCCCTAAAATATAAACGGTGAATCTGATCAAGTAACAAACGTAAAAATTAAAATTTAAAACTGCATATAATTGTCATGATTATATTTTAAAATCACGATTGCCAGAAAGAATTTTGTTTAGGGTAAGAGAAACACGAACCAGATTTATAGTACAGAGTCATCAACATCAGAGACAGCTACAGGTCGGTACTAAGACATACATACCGACTTGACATCCCATTCCACATTCATCCCAGAGGGTTGGAGGGTGCCCAAGGAATAAATCCACTGGGCTTCTCGTTTATTAATAGCCTTCACCGGATCTCCTCCCCTCTATTGCCGGTGTACGAGTTCTATACCACAAAACTTAAGACCAGCTGGATTTTTATTATGAGCTAATTTAAAATGTGCCGACACCATTGCTGTTGTGTGATGTTTCGCACTTACACCCCCGTTACCTTCTGTGCCCTTGTGGAAGGTCTCCTTCCTCACCAACGGGTACAGCTGTTGTTGATTTGTTATTTTTCATCTTTTGCACCTAACCTTTTCTGTTTTACAGCACCTTGCAGCACCAGGGTTCCATTGGGTCTTTTCTTTCTGCCGGTTGCCGTTGGAGGGGCTGGTCGGCCCCCTCTTTTATGGGATTTCAGCCATACTGATCGTATACTGTTGGACAGCCATGGTCCTTAAGATTCTCTCAATGAACGTGAGGGGGTTGAACAGCCCCTTCAAGAGGTCGGTAATGTGGAAGGAATTGCGTGCTCAAAAATGTGACGTTGCTTGCTTGCAAGAGACACATATCTCATCCTCTAATCCGCCTTCACTCCAAAATAAAACTTTCCCTACTATCATACGCTCCACTTTACCTCAAAAGAAAAGGGGAGTTCTCATAGCGTTTGGGGCTTCACTAGCAGTCCAGATCTGTCAAACTTGGGTCGACCCTAACAGTCGCTATATTATTGTACACTGTATGCTTAACTCCGTAGAATACACTATACTTAATATCTATGCTCCCAATTCACACTCAGAGCGGTTTCTCAAACGTATGCTCAGAAAACTAAAAGCCTTACAAAAGGCCACCTAATTATCTGTGGGGATTTCAACTCGATTTGTGATCCGGCCTTAGATTCTACAGCAACTCCCCAAACACGTCGGGTTGGCATCGCTAGACTTGCCTGGAAATACGAGATGTATGATATATGGCGGCTCTTGCACGTGACTGAGAAAGATTATACATTTTATTCTGGGGTGCATAGGACCTATTCTCATATTGACATGTTTTGGATCGATAGATCTCTGATTGATAAATCTTTGGCGATACAAATAGGGAACATACAGTGGTCTGACCACGCCCCTGTTGTGCTTACACTATCTGAGGGTCCCCTAGAATCTCGGACTATGTCTGGAGACTAAACACATACCTATTGTCTATTCCTCCATTGCTAAAGAAGTAGATGCAGCCATGGGTGAATTCTTTACTATTAACGATTCCCCTGAAGTCTCGCCTTACACCCTGTGGAATTGTCATAAGGCATACATGAGGGGATCTTAATGAAGCAGAGCAGCATATGGAAGAGGAATAGAGATAAGGAAATTCAAGAAACAATGAATACTATTCAGAAATTTGAAACTCTCAACAAACGCTCTGCCTCTGACGCTTATATCGCCGAGCTTACTAAAGCTCGACTGCATCTTCGATCCCTCCTCATGTATGCCTACGATAAGTCCTTAAAGCGTCTTAAATTCCAGTACTACTCCCAAGATAATAAGTCTGGCAAACTTCTTGCTCAACGACTTAAGCAATCCACCTGCAAATCAAGAATTCAAGGCATCCTACACCCTTTCTCAGGTCATACGGTCTCTGCTCCTAGAGACATCGCCAATGCATTTAGAGATTACTATTCCCGGCTCTATAATCTTAAAAATGACACTCCTGAACCGTCCCTACAGGACATACAGTCCTTTCTAGACCCTATACGTTTGCCCACAATGACCGCTAAGGAGCTAGAGTCCCTTAATGTACCAATCTCATTAGAAGAAATCCGTGCTGCGATCCGCACTCTACCTTTAAACAAAGCCCCTGGCCCTGACGGCTTTTCGGCCTTATATTATAAAAAGTTTGGTCACCATCTGATCCCACATCTCCACCCAGTCTTTTCTACAGCTATGGAAACGGGCTCCCTCCCAGCTGAGATGCTGGAAGCACTGATAGTGACCATACCGAAACCGGGTAAGTCCCCGTTGAATACCACTAGCTACCGCCCCATATCTTTGTTAAACTGTGATGTCAAGCTGTACGCCAAGATACTAGCCAACAGGTTGTTAAGGGTGGTTCCTTCCCTAGTCTCTATAGATCAAACTGGGTTTGTACCGGGAAGACAGGCTCCTGATAATACTAGGAGACTTCTAGCTCTTCTGCAAAGAGTGGAGTTGCTGGGTACTCCCGCGGCCTTCTTGACGTTAGACGCCGAGAAGGCGTTTGACCGCGTTAGTTGGCCTTACGCCTTCTCGGTGCTGCGTAGATTTGGGTTTTCGGGCCCAATCTACTCGGCTATTGCCGCATTGTACTCTAACCCCTGTGCTAGAGTGTTTGTTAACGGAGCCCTATCATCAGCGTTCACCCTGACGAATGGGACCAGACAGGGGTGCCCGCTGTCCCCCTTATTTTTTGTATTGTCTATAGAGCCATTAGCAGCACTTATTAGGGAAGATACAAGCATAAGTGGCCTGACCATTGGTCACATGGAGCACAAAGTCGCGCTTTTGCGGACGATGTGATAGTAATCTGCTCTGACCCCGAGACCTCGCTGCGGAGAGTATTTGATCTCCTGCGGCAGTTTGGTCAAGTTTCCTATTATAAGTTAAATATTGATAAATCTCAATGCTTACCAGTAAATATTCCTTCAAATCAACTAAACTTTCTCAAGGGCCTCTTCCCCTTGGATTGGCAACATGAGAGCATCTCGTATCTTGGCGTGCAGCTAACCCATCCGGTCTCTAGAACCTTTCAAACTAACTTCCCCCGCTGTTGGAAGGTCTGGCTGGAGATATTAAAAACATGAAAAAATTTTATATCTCTTGGTTCGGCAGAGTAGCGGCATATAAAATGTTACTCCTCCTAAAATCCTCTACCTCTTCAGGACATTACCCATTCCGGTACCTGAGTCCTTTTTCAACAATGCTAGGAAACAAATGATGAGTTTTATTTGGGATACTAAACATCCACGAGTGGCGTATCCTACAATGATTAAACATAGGAGAGAAGGAGGGTTGGGAGTTCCTGACCTGAGAAATTATTATACTGCCTGTCTATTGGACCAACTGGTCCACTGGTGGAACGATTCTGGAGACAAGCATTGGGTTAACATTGAAAAAGTCTCATCCAACCTACTGTCTCTACGCTCTCTGTTAGTTGGTGCGGCTTGGAAACTCCCTTCACGGGACTCCCCTCTATATGCTGTCCGATTATCAGTCAAAGCGTGGGTAACGTTGCTTGACAAACCCGACTTAGGAGGCAAAATGGCCCCCATATTCTTTCTTTGTCATGTTTAGCGGACCATATTCCTGATTTGAACCTTACCGCGTGGGAGGCGTGTGGCATTAAGACAGTCAGTGATCTACTAGACTCGGGGGTATTATCATTTGTCCATATACGAGAGAAGTTTGATGTCCCAACTAGGGATTTCTACAAATTCCTACAGGTTAGATCCTTCCTGGAACGGGGTGATAAAATGCTACTTAGTCTCCCTCAGGATGCTATACGCTATCTCCATGATAGATACCCCAAGAAAGGGGGATCTCCTTTTTATGGCCTGCTAACGAATGAGGTTGAGTGGTCGAAACCGCCCCTTGGCCAAATGGGAGAAAGAATTGGGCCGTACTTTCTCTGTGGCCCAGTGGCGTGCAACTTTCAAGATTACTCATTCGGTCTTCCGCTGTGTGTCCCATCAAGAAGCTATTTATAAAACATGTTTACGGTGGTATTACACACCGGCTAGACTTCATTCAATGTTTCCCTCTGTTAGCCCTGCTTGCTGGAGAGGATGTGGTGGCCGAGGATCTATATTGCATGTCCTTTGGGCCTGCCCCAAGCTCACTGGCCTCTGGAATGAGGTGCAAAACCTTTTGTCTACGCTTCTATCTGTCCCTGTTATACTTACCCCGGATACGGCCCTCCTCTTTATTTTCCCAGATACCTTACCTCAGAGATACCGACCGCTTACTGCCCATATATTGATGGCCACTAAACTAGCCATCACTAGACACTGGAAAACTCCGGTGATTCCTTCCCTTTGTGAGATCGTAGAGATTGTGAATACGACTTGTATGTATGAGAAAATGTGGCATGGGAGACTGCCCTCCATGTCAAAATTTTTTATTTTGTGGTCGGACTGGATATCCAGTTCTTGGTATTCATCTTGACTGTCTCGCATGCATTGCCTTTATATAGATGCATAAAATATATTGTCATGTGCTCGCTGACCTCTATAGAACTGATAATGTCTCGACTGATACAGTTACCCTGAACCCTGGTGCTGCTTTTCCGTAGTTTGGTGCTTATTGTTTTGTTCCACTTTTATGTTACCTTTTTCTTATCTTCTTTGCTTAGCGGAGTCCATGGTAGTGGCTCTGCAAGCTCCACACGAGTGTGGATATGTTAATGGCATGCATTATGTATGTCCCTGCTTTACCATCTTTTTATGCTAATGTACTGCCGCAACGGGACTGTACTACTCTTCGCGCCTCTATTATCACACGGTGTGGTTTTCAGATGTCCTTATATTGATGCTGGTTTATAACTGTGTATTTACACTGTACTGATTTTGCATCTTTAAATTTTAATAAAAAATACTGTGAATAAAAAAAAAATGTGCCGACACTCCATGTGTGTCTACACCTTTGTTGATGTTTCTGATATGCTCAGCTACACGGGTTTTCAAATTGCGCAGTGTCCTTCCGACATATTGCTTATCGCAGGGACATTGGAGTAGATATATAACTCCCTTAGATTCGCAAGATAAATTGCCTTTAATTTTCATATTTGTCTGTTTATTAGTGGAATACACTTCAGTGGCAGCGCTGATTTTTTTGTCCTTTCTCGATCTGTTTTTACATCCAGCGCAAAAGCCACACCATGCAAAAGCATCACGTTTGCTACTGGAGGTATTTTTACGTAGACACCCGTGTACAATTTTATCCTTAATATTCGGTGCTTTTTTGTATATAAACAGAGGTGGTTTCTGAGGGATCACTTTGCCAATCACTGAATCGTTAGTAAGAACTCTCCAGTTTTTTTGCATAATATTTCTTAAATTAGGGCACAAACTACCAGTGACTGGGCCTCCATGCGAGACCTGTGCGCCCTGGTGCACTGTTTCGAGTACTCCACCTACATGGCCAGTGGCGATGACGACGTTATCAGTGTTACAATACCGCTTCTATGTCTCCTTGAGAAAACACTTAGGGCGATGATGGAAGAGGAGGTGGCCCAGGAGGAGGAGGAGGAAGAGGGGTCATTTTTAGCACTTTCAGGCCAGTCTCTTAGAAGTGGCTCAGAGGGAGTTTTTTTCCAAAAGCAGAGGCCAGGTACAAATGTGGCCAGCCAGGGACCACTACTGTAGGACGAGGAGGACGAGGATGAGGAGGTGGAGGAGGATGAGGATGAAGCATGTTCACAGCGTGGTGGCACCCAACAAAGCTCGGGCCCATCACTGGTGAGTGGCTGGGGGGAAACGGAGGACGATGAAGATACACCTCCCACAGAGGACAGCTTGTCTTTACCTCTGAGCAGCCTGGCACACATGAGCGACTACATGCTGCAGTGCCTGCACAACGACAGCAGAGTTGCCCACATTTTAACGTGTGCGGACTACTGGGTTGCCACCCGGCTGGATCCCCGGTACAAAGACAATGTGCCCACCTTACTTCCTGCACTGGAGTGTGATAGGAAGATGTGCGACTACAAGCGCACGTTGGTAGACGCGCTACTGAGAGCATTCACAAAAGTCACAGGGGAACAAGTGGAAGCCCAAGGTGAAGGCAGAGGAGGAGCAAGAGGTCGCCAACGCAGCTGTGTCACGGCCAGCTCCTCTGAGGGCAGGGTTAGCATGGCAGAGATGTGGAAAAGTTTTGTCACCACGCCACAGCTAACTGCACCACCACCTGATACGGAACGTGTTAGCAGGAGGCAGCATTTCACTAACATGGTGGAACAGTACGTGTGCACACCCTTCCACGTACTGACTGATGGTTCAGCTCCATTCAACTTCTGGGTCTCCAAATTGTCCACGTGGCCAGAGCTAGCCTTTTATGCCTTGGAGGTGCTGGCCTGCCCGGGCGGCCAGCATTTTGTCTGAACGTGTATTCAGCACGGCAGGTGGCGTCATTACTGACAAACGCAGCCACCTGTCCACAGCCAACGTGGACAAGCTGATGTTCATAAAAATGAACCAGGCACGGATCCCTCAGGACCTGTCCATCCCTTGTGCAGAATAGACATTTATAACTACCTCCCCATAACCATATATTCTTGTACTCCAGGGCATTTCTTTATTGAATCCTCTTTTTTATTTTACCATTGTTTTGCAGGGCAACCCAATGTTGAATGAACCTCTCCTCCGTCTGGGTGCCAGGGGCCTGAGTCTGTGAATGAGGCTTGTGGCACTGCAGGCAGACATGAATCCTTTTGGCTGTGATGAGAACATCAACTCCCATAGCATTCCCACCTGATGCCACCCCAACCTCCTATTCCACCTCCTCCTCCTCCAAGTTGCCAATTGATATTGGTTACTTTTTATTTATTTTATTTTAAGTCATTTCCCTATCCACATTTGTTTGCAGGGGATTTACCTACATTTTGCTGCCTTTTGCAGCCCTTTCCTGGGCTATTTTACAGCCTTTTTATTGCCCAAAAGTTCTGGTCCCCATTGACTTCAATTGGGTTCGGGTTCAGGGTGAAGTTCGAGTCGAGTTCGGATCCCGAACCCGAACATTTTCTGGAAGTTTGGCCGAACTTCTCGAACCCAAACATCCAGGTGTTCGCTCAACTCTATCCATAACCTTCCCAGGAGCTGCTGTTGGGAGCAGCGGTTCATTTCTGAGATGTCTATATAGTGCGGGGGGAATCCAAAGACCCTCTCCACCTCCGTGCTCCGTTATATGTGGTAAAATCTTTATTGATGTATTTCGGTGGAAAAACAAATTTTATTTAGCGTTCAGTACTGCAGTTATATGTGGTAAAATCTTTTATGACATATTTTGGTCGAAAAACAAATTTTATTCATCGTTCAGCGCTGTAGTTATTTGCGGTAAAATCATTTGTGACGTATTTTGGTCGAAAAACAAATTTCATTCAGCATTCAGCACTGCAGTTATATGTGTTAAAATGTTTATTGAGGTATATCGGTGGAAAAACAAGTTTTATTCTGCGTTCAGCGCTGTAGTCATATGTGCTAAAACCTTTAGTGACGTATTTTGGTAGAAAAACAAATTATATTCAGCGTTCATTGTTACAGGTTTATGTGGCAAAACCTTTAGTGACGTATTTTGGTTGAAAATCTTATTTTATTCAGCGTTCAGTGCTGTCATATTATGTGGCAAAACCTTTAGTTACATATTTTGGTCGAAAAACTAATTTTATTCGGAATTCAGAGCTGCAGTTAGATGTGGGAAAATCTTTTGTGATGTATTTTGGTTGAAAAACTAATTTTACTTCAGCATTCAGCCCTGCAATTATATGTGGTAAAATATTTATTGACGTATTGCGGTCAAAAAACAAATTTTATTTAGCGTTCAGCGCTGTAGTTATATGCAGCAAAATATCCATGATGTCTCCATGATAAATCAGCAGCGTGGGGTCCCCGTGTGGCTTATACACACTTTCAAAATAATCCTTTAGTGGGGCGAATAGATGCCAGATGACTGGGATGCTCCATGACCTTGCCAGGAGCTGCTGTCGGGAGCAGCGGTTCAGTTCTGAGACGTCTCTATAGTGTGGGGGGAATCCGAAGACCATCTCCATCTCCGTGATCGGTTATATGTGGTAAAATCTTATTGATGTATTTCGGTGGAAAAACAAATTTTATCCAGCGTTCAGCGCTGTAGTAATATGCGGTAAAATCTTTTGTGACTTATTTTGGTGGAAAAACAAATTGTATTCAGCTTTCAGCACTGCAGTTATATGTGGTAAAATCTTTAGTGACATATTTCAGTAGAAAAACAAAATATATTCAGCATTCACTATTGCAGGTTTAGGTGACAGAAACCTTTAGTGACGTATTTCGGTTGAAAATTTTATTTTATTCAGCGTTCAGCGCTGTAATAATATGCGGTAAAATCTTTTGTGAAGTATTTTGGTAAAAAAAAAACTAATTTTATACAGCATTCAGCGCTGCAGTTAGATGTGGTAACATTTTTGTGATGCATTTTGGTCAAAAAAATGTATTCAATGTTCAGCGCTGCAGTTATATGTGGTAAAATCTTTATTGACGTATTGCGGTTGAAAAATAATTTTATTAATTGTTCAGCGCTGTAGTTATATGCAGTAAAATCTCCATGATGTCGCCATGATAAATCTGCAGCATAGGAGCCCTGTGTGGCTTCTACAGACTTTTAAAATATCGTTTAGCGGGACAAATAGATGCCGGATGACCGGGATGCTACATGACCTTGCCAGGAGCTGCAGTCGTGAGCAGCGGTTCATTTGCTTTCATTACCACTTTTCTAGTTTGTGCCCTAATTTAAGAAATATTATACAAAAAACCTGGAGAGTTCTTACTAACGATTCAGTGATTGGCAAAGTGATCCCTCAGAAACCACCTCTGTTTATATACAAAAAGCACCGAATATTATGGATAAAATTGTACACGGGTGTCTACGTAAAAATACCTCCAGTAGCAAACGTGATGCTTTTGCATGGTGTGGCTTTTGCGCTGGATGTAAAAACAGATCGAGAAAGGACAAAAAAATCAGCGCTGCCAATGAAGTGTATTCCACTAATGAACAGACAAATATGAAAATTAAAAGGCAATTTATCTTGCGAATCTAAGGGAGTTATATATCTACTCCAATGTCCCTGCGATAAGCAATATGTCGGAAGGACACTGCGCAATTTGAAAACTTCGTAGCTGAGCATATCAGAAACATCAAAAAGGTGTAGACACACACGGAGTGTCGGCACATTTTAAATTAGCTCATAATAAAAATCAAGCTGGTCTTAAGTTTTGTGGATTTATTCCTTGGGCACCCTCCAACCCTCTGGGATGAATGTGGAATGGGATGTCAAGTCGGTATGTATGTCTTAGTACCGACCTGTGGCTGTCTCTGATGTTGATGACTCTGTACTATAAATCTGGTTCGTGTTTCTCTTACCTAAACAAAATTCTTTCTGGCAATCGTGATTTTAAAATATAATCATGACAATTATATGCAGTTTTAAATTTTAATTTTACGTTTGTTACTTGATCAGATTCACCGTTTATATTTTAGGGCACAAGGATTATGGGATGACTATTTTATCATAGTAATGAGGTTATTTTATGTTTGCCGTATTTGTAACACATTTAGATATACCATGATACAATAGAAAGAGGCTGTTTTATAGTTTTATTGACATCGGTGTATTTGCCAAACGGAAATGACGTGCATTCAAGTTGATTGATGTCATATTAAAAGACGGGCGTTTGTTAACACTCGCCTTCAGCCCCAGACGAAGCGCAGGCGAAACCCGGGTCGGGCATTTTATGTGTGCATATTATCGGATGTTTGTGAGTATAATAAATTTCTATACTTATTTTATCCCTATGGTTCTACGCTATGGTGTTTTTTCGTCTGTAAAAGTGCTTATTGAAGGAACCGATCTGTGAAGTGTGAGGATATTAGGACGCTCAGACTTGTGACGCGGAGGTGGATGCTGTATTAACACGTAGATGTGGACAACACCGTTATACAAGAACTAGGATCGTTTGCAAGCGCTCGTTCCATCCCCTATTTTGTGAATTATATCCATAGGAAGCTGACCTATTCCTGCGGAACTGTGCTGCTGCTATTTAGTGGACTTTTCAACTAAAATTTGTATATTTGGTTCACTAGGATGTGTGGCTGTGGCAGAACGGCCACGTCCTCTCCAGCACCAGAGGGTCCACTAACAATACCACAACCATATCCGCATCCCTTACTAGATGTTTTCCTCATTGTTTCCTTTCACTACAATAAGAAAAAAATTATTTGGCCCAATGTATTGAATTCAAATTCAGGCCTTTTTTACAGTCACCTAACACTTTCTGGCTATCTAATTATTTACCGTATTACACTAATCCAGTCACAACAGTAACAACAGATTTAGGGAATATCAATTGTAGGCCTAGTATTTAGGCCCTGGATGAAAGGTATACTTTTACGGATAGATTTACACTTTGAGATGCACAGTAGCATGTGAGAAAATATATAGGATTATGCTTTCAGCATTTGTATTTTAACACTTTGTGTAATATACCCTTTAACGGAAAGAATTACACTTAAAAATGCAAAACAGTGTGTGCAAATGTAGAGGATTATGCTGTATTTTAACACTTTCTGTAATATACCCTTTAATAGAAAGAAATACTCTTGGAGATGCACGCTGAGTGTAGTATACCCTTTACGGACAGATTTACACTTGGCCTGCAACAGCTGGAACACCAGATTTTGGGTATTGCTATTTTGGCAATTGTATTTAACCCCAAAAAATAATATGTCCTTTGACGGACACTGTGAAACTTGTCCAGTCATAGCTGAAACACCAGATTTACTGTATTTCTATTTTGACAACTGAATTTCACCACAGAAAATAATAAATCCTTTAACAGACAGTATTAGCTTTGGCCAGCCACTGCTGGGACACCGGATTTAAGGTATTGCTATTTTGGCAATTGAATATTACCCCAGAGAAAAATATATCGTTTGACGGACACTATAAAACTTGTCCAGTCACAGGTGGGACACCAGATTTAGAGGATTGCCATTTTGGCAATTGAATTTCACCCCATAAAATTATATATCCTTTGCCGGACACTATTAAACTTGGCCAGCCACAGCTGAAACCACTGATTCACGGTATTGCTATTTTGACAATTGAATTTCACCCCATAAAATTATATATCCTTTGCCGGACACTAATAAACTTGGCCAGCCTCAGCTAAAAACCACTGATTTATGGTATTTCTATTTTGGCAATTGAATTTCATCCCATAACAAAATATAGCCTTTTCCGGACACTATTACACTTGGCCACCCACTGCGGGAACACCAGATTTAGGGGATTGCTATTTTGGCAATTGAATTTCACCCCAGAAATAAATATATCCTTTGACGGACACTATTAAACTTGGCCATCAACAGCTGAAACCACTGATTTATGGTATTGCTATTTTGGCAATTGAATTTCACCCCAGAAGAAAATCTATCCTTTGCGGGACACTATTAAACTTGGCAAGCCACTGCTGGGACACCAGATTTACGGTATTGCTATTTTGGCAATTAACCCCAGAACAAAATATATCCTTTGCCGGGCACTAATAAACTTGCGAGCCACAGCTGAAACCACTGATTTATGGTATTTCAATTTTGGCACTTGAATTTCATCCAGAACAAAATATATCCTTTGCCGGACACTATTGAACTTGGCTAGCCACAGCTGAAACCACTTATTTATGGTAATGCTATTTTGGCAATTGAATTTCACCCCAGAAGTAAATCTATCCTTTGCCAGACACTATTAAACTTGGCCAGCCACTGCTGGGACACCAGATTTACGGTATTGCTATTTTGGCAATTGAATTTCACCCCACAACAAAATATATCTTTTGCCGGACACTATTAAACTTGGTCAGCCACTGCAGGGACATCAGATTTATGGTATTGCTATTTTGTCAATTGAATTTCACCCCAGAAAAAATCTATCCTTTGCCAGACACTATTAAACTTGGCCAGCCACTACTGGTACACCAGATTTAGGGGATTGCTATATTGGCAATTGAATTTCACCCCAGAAAATTATCTATCCTTTGCCGGACACTATTAAACTTGGCCATCCACAGCTGAAACCACTGATTCACGGTATTGCTATTTTGGCAATTGAATTTCACCCCAGAACCAAATATATCCTTTGCCGGACACTAATAAATTTGGCCAGCCACAGCTGATACCACTGATTTATGGTATTTCTATTTTGGCAAATGAATTTCATCCCACAACAAAATATATCCTTTTTCGGACAATATTAAACTTGGCCAGCCACTGCAGGGACACCAGATTTAGGGGACTGCTATTTTGGCAATTGAATTTCACCCCAGACAAAAATATATCCTTTGTCGGACACAATTAAACTTGGCCATCAACAGCTGAAACCTCTGATCTATGGTATTGCTATTTTGGCAATTTAATTTCACCCCCGAAGAAAATCTATCTTTTGCCGGACACATTTGAATTTGGCTAGCCACAGCTGAAACCACTGATTTATGGTATTTCTATTTGGGCAATTGAATTTCATCCCACAACAAAATATAGCCTTTTCCGGACAATATTACACTTGGCCAGCCACTGCAGGGACACCAGATTTAGGGGACTGCTATTTTGGCAATTGAATTTCACCCCAGAAATAAATATATCCTTTGCCGGACACAATTAAACTTGGCTATCAACAGCTGAAACCTCTGATCTATGGTATTACTATTTTGGCAATTGAATTTCACCCCAGAAAAAAATCTATCATTTGCCGGACACTATTAAATTGGGCCAGCCACTGCTGTGACACCAGATTTAGGGGATTGCTATTTTGGCAATTGAATTTCACCCCGAAAATTATCTATCCTTTGCCGAACACTATTAAACTTGGCGGGCGACACCTGAAACCACTGATTTATGGTATTTCAATTTTGGCACTTGAATTTCATCCCAGAACAAAATATATCCTTTGCCGGACACTAATAAACATGGCGGGCGACATCTGAAACCACTGATTTATGGTATTTCAATTTTGGCACTTGAATTTCATCTCAGAACAAAATATATCCTTTGCCGGACACTATTAAACTTGGCCAGCCACAGCTGAAACCACTGATTTATGGTATTGATAATTTGGCAATTAAATTTAACCCCACAACAAAATCTATCCTTTGCCAGACACTATTACACTTAGCTAGCCACTGCTGGTACACTAGATTTAAGGGATTGCTATTTTGGTTATTTTTCTTTCACCCCAGAAAATTATCTATCCTTTGCCGAACACTATTAAACTTGGCTAGCCACTCGTGGTACACCAGATTTATATTATTGCTATTTTGGCAATTGATTTTCACTCCAGAACAAAATTTATCCTTTGGCGGAAACTATTAAACTTTGTCAGCCACAGCTGAAACCACTGAGTTACGGTATTGCTATTTTGGCAATTGAATTTCACCCCAGAACAAAATGTATCCTTTGCCGGACACTATTAAACTTTGCCAGCCACTGCTGGGACAACAGATTTACGGTATTGCTATTTTGGCATTTGAATTTCACCCCAGAACATAATATATCCTTTACTGGACACTATTAAACTTGTCCAACCACAGCTGAAACCACTGATGTACGGTATTGCTATTTTGGCAATTTAAATTAACCCCAGAACAAAATGTATCATTTGCCGGACTCTATTAAACTTGGCCAGCCACATCTGAAACCACTGATTTATGGTATTGCTATTTTTGCTGTTGAATTTTACCCCAGAACAATATATATCCTTTGCCACACACTATTAAACTTGTCCAGTCACAGCTGGAACACCAGATTTATGGTATTTATATTTTTGCAACTGAATTTCACGACAGAAAAAATATATATCCTTTACCAGACACTATTGAACTTAGCCAGCTACAGCTGAAACCATTGATTTACGATATTGCTATTTTGGCAATTGAATTTCACCCCAGAAAAAATCTATCATTTGCCGGACTCTATTAAACTTGGCCAGTCACATCTGAAACCACTGATTAACGGTATTGCCATTTTGTCAATTGAATTTTACCCCAGAACAAATTATATCCTTTACCGGACACTATTAAACTTGGCCAGCCAAAGCTATAACCACTGATTTATTTTATTGCTATTTTGGCAATTGAATTTCACCACAGAAAAAAGATATCATTTGCCGGACACTATTGCACTTGGCCAGCCACAGCTGAAACCACTGATTTACGGTATTGCTATTTTGTCAATTTAATTTTACCCCAGAACAAAGTCTATCCTTTGCCTGACACTACATAACTTGGCCAGCCACTGCTGGGACACAAGATTTACGGCATTGCTATTTTGGCAATTGAATTTCACTCCAGAAAAAATTATATCCCTTGACGTACACTATTAAACTGTGCCAGCCACAGCTGAAACCACTGAGGAACAAAATACCAGAAAACAAAGTAACATCTCTAAAAGAAACAAACTGGCATTGGATCATCTCAGAAACAGGGATGATATAGTAATTAAAATGGCTGAGAAAGGGGGCTCAGTGGTGGTTTTAGATAATTCAGCATATAAAAATAAAATGGAGGGCATTTTATCGGATGATTCCACTTACAAAAAACTTACCAAAAACCCACTTCATGATTATCAGCTATGGATATTGTCAGTAAAGGCAAGGATTTGGGTCTATTTAGTACCCAACAAACCACTTATTTGTCAGTGGAATCACAGATTACCCCCATAATACACGCCCTACCGAAAATTCACAAAGGGCTGAACCCACTACCACTGCGCCCCATTGTTTCAGGCATTGGGTCTCTTACTGAAAGGATGGGAGAATGGTTGGATTCTGTTATCCAAACATTGGTTCGCAGAACACCGGGATATTTAAGGGATACAGATGAAGTCCTGAGAAATTTCTATGATAAAATATGGATGCCAAATTATACATGGCTCACCTTGGATGTCGTATCCCTATATCCTTCCATTCCCCATCAAGTAGCTTTACTTGCTTTGGAGTATTATCTCCATAGGTATAGCAAATACACAGAAAGAGAAACAGACTTCATTTTGAAAGTAGTGCAGTTCTTATTCACACAATTATTTTTCTTTCAATTGCTTCTATTATTGGCCGACCCAGGGAGTTTCTATGGGGGCAAAATTTCCCCCCTCCCCGGAAAATTTAACAATATCATATTGGGAGAAGAGAGTAATTTTTTTCCCTTGATATTCCATTTGTGTCTAAAATAGAGTGGTATGGCAGGTACATTGATGACCTGCTTGTCATTTGGTCAGGCGATGTACCTGCCATACCCTCTTTCCTGGAATATGTCAATGCTAATCAGTACAATTTAAAATGTACGTGCCATTTTGATAGCACTAGTGTAGACTTCCTTGATCTTACCTTGACAGGTGTTCCCAAAATATG
Source organism: Bufotes viridis (assembly GCA_033119425.1). NCBI lineage: Eukaryota > Metazoa > Chordata > Amphibia > Anura > Bufonidae > Bufotes > Bufotes viridis. The sequence continues at coordinate 154,514,887 of CM065591.1, read as the reverse complement.
TATTAAAACAAAGACTTATCGGAAACCCAGTTCAGGTAATACTATCTTGAGGGCTGATAGTCACCACCCAGTACACACGATCAAGTCAGTGCCAGTAGGGGAATTTATAAAGGCCAAAAGAAACTGCAGTTGCACATATGATTTTGTAAAAGAATGTACCAGTATAACACATCGACTATTGGATCGTGGTTATCCACATTGGATGGTCAATAGAGGTATTAAAATAGCAAAAAACCAAATCGTAGAGACCTTCTATTTGGCAATAATCGCAAAAATAAAACTTCTACACCAACTTTAGTGCTCACCTACAGCAGGCAATATAACTTAATTAAGGAGATTGTTTTGAATAATCTATCAATTCTCTATAAGAATGATTCGGTGAGTGCCATTTAAAAGGAAGTTTTCAGGATAGTTAGTAAACGCCCTCCTACAATCACGACTGCAGTCTCACCATCATTCTTTTCCTCGTCACATTCCAAAAGGGGAGGAGCAACATAGTTGAATTGAAAAGGCTTTTTTCATTGTGGCAGTCATCCCTGCAAAACTTGCAGGTTTATGACTCCCACAAAAATATTTCGGAATTCCACTCAAACCACTGAATATCCTATTAATACTTCCATGAATTGCAATAGTGCCTGCTTTATTTACATTATCGCATGCACTTCTTGCAATGTTTTGTATGTCGGCAGCACCACTAGAAAGCTCAAAGTTCACATACTAGAACATTTGAATTATATTACTAATAAATCCAGCACTAATATCTCTGGAGCTGCCAAACATTTTATTTCCATTCACAATAGAAATACGAGTTGCTTTAGAGCCTTTGCGATAGAGAAAGTATCCTCTCTACCTAGAAGAGGTGACATCAAGCGTAAGGTTCTACTCAGTGAAGCCTACTGGCTATTCAAATTAAATACAAGATTTCATTTGGGCATGACTTTTAGAAGGGAATTCTTGCATTTTTATCAAGAGTGATACTGAGATTTGCCTCCTTACTGCTGAAATATAGGACCTTGCTCTAATCTGTGTATTAGATTATCAAACGCTATTCAGACGCTGCAGTCTTTCGGTCCTTTTTATTGTGACGCCTGAACAAAGGGTATTCCACCTGTTAAATTTTTATGTGAACAGATCTGTATTATGAACACTTAACTCTCCTGCTTTGTATTTTTTAATGTAGTGTTTTGTATTTTTATTTTTTTTGCACTTGTGCATGTTGCTTTAAATGTCAATATATGTTAAACTAGCAAAGCTTTCCAGTGTCCCTGCAATCAGGTTCAGTAGCAGATACACCTGCACATGTTCCCACCCAAAGGGAGGGACCAACTATCCGAGGGCTATTATATCTTGACCCTGACAGTAGTCACACTGGAGGTCATGAATAAGAACTGTATGGTTTGAAACGCGTAGACCGTACAAGAGCGCGCATTTACTGCTGGTGATTTTATCGCTGTATGCATATTCTTCACACGCAATAAAAAATTTACGGCTATTTACAGGATCCACTGTAATACTTTTCACTGTCAATCAAGATCTTCCTTGTCAATCCGTGCACAGGAGGAGCTGTGAATTAAGCTGCAGGTGAGCTGGACTGCTTTACTGTTTAAGTTACTCTAAAACATTATATGCGAGTGCCTGCAGGTAAGCTGATGCTCTAAAACATTATATGTAAGTGCATGCTGTTCAGCTGAAGCTCTAAAACATTATATGCGAATGCATGCTGTTCAGCTGACGCTCTAAAACATTATATGCGAGTGCATGCTGTTCAGCTGATGCTCTAAAACATTATATGCGAGTGCATGCTGTTCAAATGACGCTCTAAAAGATTGTATGTGAGTGTATGCTGTTCATATGATGCTCTAAAACATTATACGCGAGTGCATACTGTTCAGTTGATGCTCTAAAACATTATATGCGAGTGCATGCTGTTCAAATGACGCTCTAAAACATTGTATTTGAGTACATGCTGTTCGGCTGACCCTATAAAAAAATTTGAGTTGAGGGCCTGCAGTTGAGCTGACCCTATAAACAAAATTTGAGTTGTGGGAATGTATACAATCTGGATGAGTAGGATGAGGAGAAAACAAGATTCAACCATATACTCTTTTTCTGTGGTGGAAAAGGTGCATAGGATTACACTACACTTGATTGAGTACATTATAAATGATGATTGAAATTGCCTTGATGTTCATAATCAGCTCAGCTGTCCTCTGGTGGAGTTGAGAACACAGGGGCAATCCAGGCCTTCTTCATTTTTATCTGAGTCAACCTGTCAGCATTGCCAGTAGACAAGCGGATACAATTATTTGCTATAATGCCGCAGCAGCACTAAATACACGCTCAGACAAAACACTGATGGCAGGACAGGCCAGCACCTCCAAGGAGTAGATGACAAGTTTGTGCAACGTGTCCAGCTTGGACATCCAGTAGTTGTAAGGCACTAAGTGATCATTTAGGACATTGACACGGTCTGCTATGTATTTCTTCACCATCTTGCAAAACTTATTTTTCTGGTGCACTGGCAGCAGGCACAATTTCATTGCGCCTAGGGCCACGGCCTCTGCGTGCACCATCAGCATCAGGCCCACTTCCCCGTCCCTTAGTGCGCTAAAGACACCGTTTTCATATGCAGGACAGTATATGTCACAGAAACCTACAGAATTTGGACACTGTATTAGGCTCATATTATTGGAATTTCTAATACAGACACTGTTGGCAGATGTTCTACAGTATTGGTTACATAACTCCACAGATTATGGACACTAGATGTGGCCCAGATTATTGGAATTTGTAATACAGACACTATTTGCAGGTGTTCTACAGTACTGGTTACACAAAGCCACACACTACTGACACTAGATGTGTCCCAGATTATTGGAATTTGTAATACTGACACTGTTTGCAGATGTTCTACAGTATTGGTTACACAAAGCCACACACTATGGACACTAGATGTGGCCCAGATTATTGGAATTTGTAATACAGACACTGTTTGCAAATGTTCTACAGTATTGGTTACAGAACACCACAGATTATGGACACTATATTAGGACCAGATTATTGGAATTTGTAATACAGACACTGTTTTCAGATATTCTACAGTATTGGTTACTAGTGATGAGCGGCAGGGGCAATATTTGAATTTGTGATATTTTGCGAATATTTGGGTCAATATTCAGGCGAATATTTGCCATATATTCAAGAATTTGTGATCTCGACATTTTTGTTCTTGATTGTGAAAATTCCCAATACGAAAAAAAAATTACGAAAATTCGCAATTAACACTACTCCTAAAATCAAAGATATTGCAGGCTTCTCATTGGCCCACAAGCTAGAAGCAGGGAGGGATCATATGTACTGTTTAAAAAAAATCTCGAAAATTCCAAACTACGAAAATATATATAACTATATTCTAAATATTTGCAAATACTCAAAGTGCAAATATTCGCAATAAAAATTCACAATTCGAATATTCGTGATCAACACACTATTGGTTACTGAACACCACAGATCATGGACACTATATTTGGCCCAGCTTATTGGAATTTGTAATACAGACACTGTTTGCAGATGTTCTACAGTATTGGTTACACAAAGCCACACACTATGGACACTAGATGTGGCCCAGATTATTAAAGACACAGTCTGCGGATGATGTACAGTATATGTCACTAATAGGTATAAAATAAAAAATATCATGCTGCTGTCAAACACATGGTAGTATTTAAAAGAACTGTGGGGTCTTTGAAAAGCTTTTGGTAGTAAAAAACAGCAAATTTATCTCCCTGTACTATCTGTCCCTTCTGAAGCACTGTCTCTGAGACTGCAGGATATAAATAGATTGCTGCTCTAAAACACACAGTAGTCCTTAAACTGACTTTTGCAACTTGGAAAAACTTTCTCAGAATAAAAACTGTGAAAATCGCTCCCTACACTGTCTTTCCCTTCCTACGCTCTGCTCTCCTTGTCTATATCTGTGCCGAACATGCGTCATCGGGTGCTATATAGCACCCGATGACGTATTCCGGCCAGCCAATCACAGTAATGCCAGCAGCCAGCATGGCTACTGGTATTAGAGTGAGGGCAGTACTTACCTGCACCTTCATTGGCTGCTTAAAAAACACAAAACGTGCGGAGGGGAGACTCGAGCATTGTGCTCGAGCACATGCGGTACTCAGTCAAGTTCAGCCATGTGCCGAGCATAGCGATGCTCGAGCCAAACAGATATTCAGCAGAGCATGCTCATTCATCACAATAAATAATACTAATCTTGAATTAACTCTAGGGTTTTCAATTTTATTGAGTGGAGAAGGTGTCAGCAGTAAGTTTGTGTTGATGTCACTGATAATTAAACCCTTCCTCTGATCCATCAGAAAAATAACCATCAAAAAATGGATCCTGTCTGTTGAGCATCTGCCTTCACTCGGTTAGCATTTGGTCAGTAATCCATCAGTATTGCTAAAGCCCAAAAAAAAAAAAAAAAAACAGGAGTGGATCCAAAACAGAGATAACAAGTCTATGGAATAGTTGCATGTTTTCTGTGTTTTGTACCCACTCCTGCTTTTGGCTACCAAAGCCAATTCTGATGCAAAATAGGGAGCATGTCATATAGGCCTTACAGCAACTACATAGACAGGTTCCATTGTGTGTCTCATTTTTCCTTCCTTCTGACAGATCAGAAGAAGGGTCAAATAAATGATTATGTCAACCAGGCCAAAAAGGCAAAATTGTGGCCCAGTCATGGAGTGGAGAGGGTGGGACCATCATGAGAAGTTCACAGAGTGGCCTAGTGACAGAGTGGTGAGGTAGCAGCAGCATGACGAGACCTCAGAGTGTTGAGGTGGTAACAGCATGAAGAGACCACAGAGGGGTGAGGTGGCAGCAGCCTGAGGAGACCACAGAGTGGGGAGGTGACAGCTGCATGAGGAGACCACAGAGTGGCCCAGTGACATAGTGTTGAGGTGGCAGCAGCATGAGTAGATCACAGAGGAGCCCAGTTACAGAGTGGTGAGGTGACAGCAGTATGAGGAGACCACAGAGTGGCTCAGTAGTGGAAGCAGGTAGCTAACAGAAACAGGTTCTATGGACAGAGTTTAGGTGTGGCACCATGGATGATCTAGTCTGATGCATCAGGCACTGGTGTGTGGAAATCCTGGCTGATCCACGCCTGATTCATCTTCATAAATGTCAATTTATTTACATTTTTAGTGGACAGGCGAGTTCTCCTTGGGTTAGCTATGGCCCCCGCTGCACTAAACACCCGCTCTGATGCCACACCACTGGCCGGGTAGGAAAGCTTGTCCTGTGCAAACTCTGCCAGTTGCGGTCACAAATCGAGTTTGGCTGCCCAGTAGTCCAAGGGATCTTTGATGTGGGGTGGCAGGGTGCACTCCAAGTATTCCACAACCTGCTGGTTCAGTTTCTGCTCTATGTCTACCTGCTGCTGTTGGTGAAGGACTAAATAAGTGGCACGATTCCACCCTGCTGTCTCTCAGGCATGCTTCCACCCTGCTGTTTCACGGACAAGTGGCCACTCTTGCTGTCTGTCCTCACAAAGGTCATCCTGGCTGAAAAGCTGACTAGAGCCAATGGCATACATTACCTGGCTAACAAACTGAGCAGCAAAATCAAGAGGCTGTTTGATGACAGGTGTAGGCATAGAAGCAGTTCCAGGGCCGTGCCAACTAAATATTTTGTCAGAGGAACCCACTGGGATGATAGTGAAGAGTAGAGTTGAGCGAACACCTGGAAATTCGCCGGGTTTGGTCGAACTTCACAGCAAAGTTTGAGTTCGGGACCCGAACTTGACCTCGAACCTGAACCTCATTGAAATCAATGGGGACCCGTACCTTGGGGCACTAAAATTGCCCTAAAAAAAGTCCTGGAAAGGGCTAGAGGGCTGGAAATTGAAGAAAAATGGTGGTAAGAGTAGGACAAGTGCTCTGCAAACAAATTTGGATAGGGAAATAATTAATAATTCAAAATAGTATAAAATACATAAAAATAAACATTCTAAATCTCAGCACAAGTGAGTGACAGTAGCACCTGCCTCCCCGCAAACAGAGGATGTGGCAGCAACGGCACCACATCTTTCACCGTCACTAAGCATCTCCACACTATCCCATGGAAGCGTTCAGCTGTCCCTCTCCCAAACACTGGAGAAAAAGAGAAATAAAAAAGGAAGTATCCCCCTACTCACCCGCGCCATGCCAGGATTTCAAAATTCCTGGTCCTTTGAAATGTTGTCATTCTGTCTGGTGGAGATGGATGGACACTTTTATAAAACTTATGGCGGTGGCTGTCCCAGTACATGGTTCCCAGCCACCACTACTTTTCTAGGCAAGCCAGTCCCTTCTCTGCACAACCAAGTGGCAGAAAAAATCAGGTGTGCACTGCGCAACGCCATCTGTGGCAAGGTCCACATAACCACCAATGCGTGGACCGGTAACCACGGGCAAGGAAGTTTTATCTCCCGAACAGCACACTGGGTAAATGTAGAGGCGGCTGGGCCAGGGGTGGATAGCAGTTTGACACATGTCCTTCCGCCCCCGAGGATTGCAGGTCAATTCTATGTGCCTCCTGTGGCCTCCTCCTCCTACTCCGCTTCCTCCTCCTCTACCACCTCCTCATCCTTTAAGCTTAACACCTTCACCACCAACATCAGCAATGCCAGGGGAAAACGACAGCAGGCTGTTCTGAAACTCATCTGTTTGGGGGACAAACCCCACACCGCGCAGGAGCTGTGGACGGGCATAGAACAACAGACCAATGAGTGGTTGGTGTCACTGAGCCTCAATCCCGGCCTGGTGGTATGCGATAATGGGCAAAATCTCATAGCAGCTCTGGGTCTAGCCGGTTTGACACTCATCCCTTGCCTGGCACATGTGCTGAATTTGATGGTGCAGAAATTCCTGAACACTTGAATGTAAGAATAAATTTTGTTAATCCAGCTCATAGATTCTGGTGGGACAAATTCACTTTTATTGGTGCTCAATGGGGATGTGCGAACCCGAACTGGATAGTTCGGGTTCGTACCGAATTTTGGGGCATTCGGGACATGGCAAAGAAGTAACGCTAAAACTTGACCTTTATTAGTATATGTAAAATAAAGGAATAACACCCGTGGGTAGGATTACATAAATTGTGGGGTGAGAAGCATGCTCATAGTCCAAGGTATTGGACCTGAGTAATGAAAATTCCCACGCCACAACACTAGGTTAAGGAAAAACAAAAAAGGTTTGTTTAGAAAAACCGGCCAGTCTGAACAGACATGAGAGCTGCCGGACAGCAGGATTGCTGATTAACAAAACCGCATGTGAACAAGGACCCAGCTGTAGTCCAAGAGAGACAGCATGCAACTGTCAGTGCGGTAGCAGGTATATGAAAAAATACCCCCTCATGTGTGCTGGCTCGACGCGTTTCTTGTGTCAATAACGACACATCATCAGGAGCAAGAGGGATAAGGGATGGTAGCAAGAAAACCTGCCTAAGGTACTGCCACGCTAAGTGTTCGTGGCGGCACCTGCCGACGCTATGATGGCCGTGATACGGCCGCGTCAAGCGCTAGTTTAAATAGCAACCCACTCCTCCCAGGGGATGGGGAATGGGAGGGGCCAGCGTGCGACGTCACTAGATGGCGGAATATGCGAATGCAGACAAGCAATCCGCCCACCATCTCCATGACAACATATACGCGGCCAACCCAGATCAAATAGGTAAGAGGGATGTAATGGGCAGACCTATAGAATAAGGAGGCAGCGAGCGGAGTTTGTAAAGCTATCCGCCGCATGACGACACTAATAAGAGATGTCAGGGGCATGAACATGAGGCATAAGTAAAGCATGTAGTAAGAATATTGCTAAGAAATATGGTGCAGCAAAGCAGGTAGTGGTGGGGACAATAGGACCTGCCAACCCCATATACAGAAGTAAAAGGGCAGCTAAGTCCACCCGGGTCAGTCAATAAAACAGACGTAGGAAATCCGTTCATTAAGACCATCAGGTTTGACAGTGCCCAATCTAAACGTCCATTGGGCTTCCTTGCGCAGGAGTATGTTATCAATATCACCGCCCCTTGGTGATGGGCACACCACATCAATCCCTTGGAACCTAATGACGGATGTTTGTTGTGGATGAAACAGATTGACATGTCTAGCTATTGGTGTGTCTTCGTTTTACGTATATCACCAAGGTGCTCGCCAATTCTGCGGCGAAATTCCCTGATGGTCTTGCCCACGTATTGCATGCCACAAACACACGTGGCTAGATAGATGACCCCAGATGTTCTGCAATTGACAAAGCATCTGATATTATAGCATTTGGATGTCTTGGTACTGACAAATGTGTCCCCTGTTTGGATGGATGAACATGCGATGCAGCCCTTACAACAAAATGTGCCCAGGCTACGATTGGTGAGCCACGTCTGGGGGCCGGAGGTGGAACAAACTATGAACCAGACGATCACCAAGGCTGCGCCCCTGCGATAAGTCACAGAGGGCCTTTCACTAATGCAGTCTGAAATGTCTGGATCCATACGCAAAATGTTCCAATGCCTCCTTAAGATATTCAGTATCTGTGGATTTGCTCCATCATAGGTGGCAATTAGACGTATTAGACCGTCGCCTTCCTGTTTAGGTCTAGGATTCAATAATGATTCCCTAGTCGCTGCCAATGAATGTTGGTAGGCAGATGCTAAAACCGGGAAGGATAACCCCGTTTAGTAAATCTCTGCCTTAATTCACCAGCTTTGAGATGGAAATCAGAGAGATTTGAACAGTTGCGACGGACACGCAAATATTGGCCACGAGGATCCCCCTCTTCAGAGGGACAGGATGACAACTGTCCCAATGAAGAAGGGAATTGGTGGCCGTGGTTTTGCGATGGAGACTGGTGTGCACCTGTCCAGTGCCATCCCTGCAGATGGTCAAATCCAAGAAATTGATACTCTCAAAATGGATCTCAGATGTAAAAAGAGTCCATATTTGTTGATATTGAGGGCACGCACAAAACATCCAAATTCATCAGCCGTGCCTGACCAGAAAATGAGAATGTCATCGATGAATCTGAGCCACAATGTGATATGAGAGGTCCACCACTGATCGTCATCAGAAAACACAGTTTCCCTCTCCCACCAGCCCAGATATAAATTTGCGTACGACGGGGCACACGGACTCCCCATCGCAACGCCTCTGAGCTGGTGGAAGAGGCGACGATCAAAGGTGAACACATTGTGGCCCAGAATAAACTCAAGGAGTTGGATGACAAAATCATTGTGTTGGGCAAATGCGATACCTCGTTGGCACAAAAAATGGCGTGCAGCTACAAGGCCTCCCTCGTGTGGGATGGAGCTGTATAAGGCCTCCACGTCGAGGCTAGCAAAAAGCATATTGTCCTCGACGTGGAGGCCGTCCAGCTTACTGACCACCTCCATTGAGTCCCGCACATACGAGGGCAAGGCCAACACAAACGGGTGCAGTATATTTTCTACATAATCGCTCACCTGAGTTCATCAAGCGATGGGAGTCTGAATCTATTCAGTCATCCCTTCGCTTGATGCGTTTACTCCTCGAAGAGGAACATAAGATCTTTGATAAGAGCTCAGGTGAACTACAGACATTCATTGATACTGCTAAGAAGTTCTCTGAGCACGCAGATTTTACTAAAAAGGAACAGGCACTGGAACAAACAGTGCACAGATATACTGCACAATTGAAAGAACGCAAGCATAGTCAATATTTGAGAGACACTACGGACTTCCGTGACGGCCATTTGTTTGGTTTTGCCACAAAACCAACAAAGGCCCTGGAAGCTGATACAGAGCCCTCGTCTTCTGAGGGAGAGGCTGATTTTGGTTCCACACGTCATACTTCACATAATAGCCAATCTAATAATCCCAGGGGCTACTCAGGTAGAGGCCAGCGGAGACGTGGTAGAGGTGGTCGCTCAAGGGGTGGCAATAATAATAATTTTTAGGACAAGGGGTCCCGATCTCAGACTATCTTCTCAGGGATCGCAAGGGCCAATAAACATGTGTCCATATTTGCCTCAGACCCCTCACAGTCGGATGAACTGCAAGTGATCAACCTCTCTGATAGAATTCTCACGCCATCTGAGATTGGTGTCCTCAAAAAGGCCTCTCCTTTGTCCCAACCCAGCCATTTGACCCCTTTAATTGGGTCAAAGATTTAAATCTCTTCCTTAGGAAACTCAAATGGAAAAAATTTTTTAAACATAAGGACAGACGTGAATGTGCTGAGTTGGGAATAGAGGAGTCCGATTTGGGTGATATTAGAAACCTCATGGATTTGGTGAGGAAAATGAACGTCCTCTTGGTAAAGGACCATTTACCTCGATGAAACCACGATCTAAACTTACCCCCCAATTACGGATACCACTCCGGCCGATGTTTTTGTGAACCTGGTCATTGATGACCTTGCCTCCCTTGACCATGTCCGTGTGAGATATAATATCACAAAAGAAGAAATGGAGGGGTTGCGGTCATTAGAAGGTGACAACTCCATAGTGATTAAGACAGCGGACAAGGGAGGCAATGTGGTCATCATGAACCAGGCACAATACGTGAATATGTGCCTGGAGATCCTCAGGAATACTGAATGCTATGGTGTCCTCTCTCGGAATCCCATGAATGACTATGCCGTTGAGCTCAAGGGCATACTGTCTGCTGCCCTGTCACAAAATCTCATTGACAAAAATGAGTTCCAGGTTCTTTTCCCTAAACATCCGTGTACTGCTTGTTTCTATGCGTTGCCCAAAATTCATAAGGGCTGCGGCCCTTAAGGGCAGACCCATAGTCTCCGGTTCCAACAGTCTTACGCAGGGCATTAGCGATTATGTAGAAAATATACTGCACCCGTTTGTGTTGGCCTTGCCCTCGTATGTGCGGGACTCAATGGAGGTGGTCAGTAAGCTGGACGGCCTCCACGTCGAGGACAATATGCTTTTGCTAGCCTCGACGTGGAGGCCCTATACAGCTCCATCCCACACGAGGGAGGCCTTGTAGCTGCACGCCATTTTTTGTGCCAACGAGGTATCGCATTTGCCCAACATAATGATTTTGTCATCCAACTCCTTGAGTTTATTCTGGGCCACAATGTGTTCACCTTTGATCGTCGCCTCTTCCACCAGCTCAGAGGCGTTGCGATGGGGAGTCCGTGTGCCCCGTCGTACGCAAATTTATATCTGGGCTGGTGGGAGAGGGAAACTGTGTTTTCTGATGACGATCAGTGGTGGACCTCTCATATCACATTGTGGCTCAGATTCATCGATGACATTCTCATTTTCTGGTCAGGCACGGCTGATGAATTTGGATGTTTTGTGCGTGCCCTCAATATCAACAAATATGGACTCTTTTTACATCTGAGATCCATTTTGAGAGTATCAATTTCTTGGATTTGACCATCTGCAGGGATGGCACTGGACAGGTGCACACCAGTCTCCATCGCAAAACCACGGCCACCAATTCCCTTCTTCATTGGGACAGTTGTCATCCTGTCCCTCTGAAGAGGGGGATCCTCGTGGCCAATATTTGCGTGTCCGTCGCAACTGTTCAAATCTCTCTGATTTCCATCTCAAAGCTGGTGAATTAAGGCAGAGATTTACTAAACGGGGTTATCCTTCCCGGTTTTAGCATCTGCCTACCAACATTCATTGGCAGCGACTAGGGAATCATTATTGAATCCTAGACCTAAACAGGAAGGCGACGGTCTAATACGTCTAATTGCCACCTATGATGGAGCAAATCCACAGATACTGAATATCTTAAGGAGGCATTGGAACATTTTGCGTATGGATCCAGACATTTCAGACTGCATTAGTGAAAGGCCCTCTGTGACTTATCGCAGGGGGCGCAGCCTTGGTGATCGTCTGGTTCATAGTTTGTTCCAATCTCCGGCCCCCCAGACGTGGCTCACCAATCGTAGCCTGGGCACATTTTGTTGTAAGGGCTGCATCGCATGTTCATCCATCCAAACAGGGGACACATTTGTCAGTACCAAGACATCCAAATGCTATAATATCAGATGCTTTGTCAATTGCAGAACATCTGGGGTCATCTATCTAGCCACGTGTGTTTGTGGCATGCAATACGTGGGCAAGACCATCAGGGAATTTCGCCGCAGAATTGGCGAGCACCTTGGTGATATACGTAAAAACGAAGACACACCAATAGCTAGACATGTCAATCTGTTTCATCCACAACAAACATCCGTCATTAGGTTCCAAGGGATTGATGTGGTGTGCCCATCACCAAGGGGCGGCGATATTGATAACATACTCCTGCGCAAGGAAGCCCAATGGACGTTTAGATTGGGCACTGTCAAACCTGATGGTCTTAATGAACGGATTTCCTACGCCTGTTTTATTGACTGACCCGGGGTGGACTTAGCTGCCCCTTTTACTTCTGTATATGGGGTTGGCAGGTCCTATTGTCCCCACCACTACCTGCTTTGCTGCACCATATTTCTTAGCAATATTCTTACTACATGCTTGACTTATGCCTCATGTTCATGCCCCTGACATCTCTTATTAGTGTCGCCATGCGGCGGATAGCTTTACAAACTCCGCTCGCTGCCTCCTTATTCTATAGGTCTGCCCATTACATCCCTCTTACCTATTTGATCTGGGTTGGCCGCGTATATGTTGTCATGGAGATGGTGGGCGGATTGCTTGTCTGCATTCGCATATTCCGCCATCTAGTGACGTCGCACGCTGGCCCCTCCCATTCCCCTCCCCTGGGAGGAGTGGGTTGCTATTTAAACTAGCGTTGACGCGGCCGTATCACGGCCATCATAGCGCCGGCAGGTGCCGCCACGAACACTTAGCGTGGCAGTACCTTAGGCAGGTTTTCTTGCTACCATCCCTTATCCCTCTTGCTCCTGATGATGTGTCGTTATTGACACAAGAAACGCGCCGAGCCAGCACACATGAGGGGGTATTTTTTCATATACCTGCTACCGCACTGACAGTTGCATGCTGTCTCTCTTGGACTACAGCTGGGTCCTTGTTCACATGCGGTTTTGTTAATCAGCAATCCTGCTGTCCGGCAGCTCTCATGTCTGTTCAGACTGGCCGGTTTTTCTAAACAAACCTTTTTTGTTTTTCCTTAACCTAGTGTTGTGGCGTGGGAATTTTCATTACTCAGGTCCAATACCTTGGACTATGAGCATGCTTCTCACCCCACAATTTATGTAATCCTACCCACGGGTGTTATTCCTTTATTTTACATATACTAATAAAGGTCAAGTTTTAGCGTTACTTCTTTGCTTTGTATACTACCGTATTCTAGGACGCTTATTGCACATACTTTAGGCATTTCTTGTTACATTCGGGACATGGACCCGGAACCGAACATTTTCAAAAAAGTTTGGGTTCGGATCCGTTGTTCGGCGATTTCTTCCCACTTTCTGAAGGGGTGCACAGCAGCAGCTTCTGAGAGGGCGAGATTAGGCAGGGAAAAGTAAGCAAAAGCACTAAATGAAGTGAATGATTCTACTTCTGCTAGTTAATTGCTCACTGTTTTTTAGGCTGCACAAAGCGTTTTTCTGTCACTTTGATCGGCGGCCATTTTGTGTCTTGTGGTGCACCAGCACAAGCTGCCACCAAGTCCATCAATCCATCAATACTAGGTTTTTTTTTGTTGCTATATCCTACATCAGGGGCTTGGCTGTGCTTATTGTCACCCCTAGAAACTCAAGATAGAAATTTCTATATTTTATTAAGAGGTTAAATTCAATTGCCAAAATAGCAATCCCCTAAATCTGGTGTTCCAGCTGTGGCTAGCCAAGTGTAATGGTAATGTTACCAGTGGGGTACCTCAGGGATCTGTTCTGGGACCCATATTGTTTAATATCTTTATCAGCGAAATTTCAGAAGGCCTCAATGGTAAGGTGTGTCTTTTTGCTGATGACACCAAGATTTGTAACAGGGTTGATGTTCCGGGAGGGATACACCAAATGGAAAAGGATTTAGGAAAACTAGAGGAATGGTCAAAAATCTGGCAACTAAAATTTAATGTCGATAAGTGCAAGATAATGCACCTGGGGCGTAAAAACCCAAGAGCAGAATATAAAATCAGTGATACAGTACTAACCTCAGTATCTGAGGAAAGGGATTTAGGGGTCATTATATCAGACGACCTAAAGGTGGGCAGACAATGTCATAGAGCAGCAGGTAATGCCAGCAGAATGCTTGGGTGTATAGGGAGAGGCATTAACAGTAGAAAGAGGGAGGTGCTCGTGCCGCTCTACAGAGCACTAGTGAGACCTCATTTGGAGTATTGTGTGCAGTACTGGAGACCATATCTGCAGAAGGATATTGAAACTTTGGAGAGAGTTCAGAGAAGAGCTACTAAACTAGTACATGGATTGCAGGACAAAACTTACCAGGAAAGGTTAAAGGACCTTAACATGTATAGCTTGGAAGTAAGAAGAGACAGAGGGGATATGATAGAAACTTTTAAATACATAAAGGGAATCATCACGGTAAAAGAGGAGAGAATATTTAAAAGAAGACAAACTGCTACAAGAGGACATAGTTTTAAATTAGAGGGGCAAAGGTTTAAAAGTAATATCAGGAAGAATTACTTTACTGAGAGAGTAGTGGACGCATGGAATAGCCTTCCTGCAGAAGTGGTAGCTGCAAATACAGTGAAGAAGTGGTAGCTGCAAATACAGTGAAGCATGCATGGGATAGGCATAAGGCCATCCTTCATATAAGATAGGGCCTGGGGCTATCCATAGTATTTAGCAAATTGGGCAGACTAGATGGGCCAAATGGTTCTTATCTGCCGACACATTCTATGTTTCTATGTTTCTATGTTAATACTGTCTGCTGTCTGGCAAAGGATAGATTTTTTTCTGTGGCGAAATTCAATTGCCAAAAGAGCAATCCCCTAAATCTGGTGTCCCAGCAGTGGCTGGCAAAGTTTAATAGTGTCCGGCAAAGGATATATTTTGTTCTGGGGTGAAATTCAATAGCCAAAATAGCAATACCGTAAATCTGGTGTCCCAGCAGTGGCTGGCCAAGGTTAATAGTGTCCGGCAAAGGATAGATAATTTTATGGGGTGAAATTCAATTGCCAAAATAGCAATACCGTAAAACTGGTGTCCCAGCACTGGCTGGCAAAGTTTAATAGTGTCTGGCAAAGGATATATTTTGTTCTGGGGTGAAATTCAATAGCCAAAATAGCAATACCGTAAATATGGTGTCCCAGCAGTGGCTGGCCAATTTTAATAGTGTCCGGCAAAGGATATATTTTGTTCTGGGGTGAAATTCGATTGCCAAAATAGAATTACCGTAAAACTGGTGTCCAGCAGTGGCTGGCAAAGTTTAATAGTGTCCGGCGAAGGATATATTTTGTTCTGGGGTGAAATTCAATAGCCAAAATAGCAATACCGTAAATCTGGTGTCCCAGCAGTGGCTGGCCAAGTTTAATAGTGTCCGGCAAAGGATAGATAATTTTATGGGGTGAAATTCAATTGCCAAAATAGCAATACCGTAAATGTGGTGTTCCAGCTGTGACTGGACAAGTGTCATAGTGTCCGGCAAAGGATATATTTTTTTCTGGGGTGAAATACAGTTGCACAAAAAGAAATACAGTAAATCTGGTGTTCCAGCTGTGGCTGGACAAGTTTAATAGAGTCCGGCAAAGGATATATTTTTTTCTGGGGTGAAATTCAATTGCCAAAATAGAAATACCATAAATCAGTGGTTTCAGCTGTGGCTGGCAAAGTTTAATAGTGTCCGTCACAGGATATATTATTTTCTGGGGTTAAATTTAATTGCCAAAATAGCAATACCCTGAATCTGGTGTTCCTGCTGTGACTGGACAAGTTTTATAGTGTCAGGCAAAGGATATATTTTGTCCTGGGGTTAAATTCAATTGCCAAAAAAGCAATACCGTAAATCTGGTGTTCCAGCTGTTACTGGGCAAGTTTAATAGTATCCATCAAAGGATAGATTTTGTTGTGGGGTGAAATTCAATTGCCGAAATAGCAATACCCTGAATCTGGTGTCCCAGCTGTGACTGGACAATTTCCCTAGTGTCCGTCAAAGGATATATTATTTTCTGGAGTGAAATTCAGTAGCAAAAATTGAAATACCGTAAATCTGGTGTTCCAGCTGTGACTGGACACGTTTAATAGTATCCGTCAAAGGATAGATTTTGTTCTTGGTTGAAATTTAATTGCAAATATAGCAATACCCTGAATCTGGTGTTCCAGCTGTTGCAGGCCAAGTGTTAATCTGTCTGTAAAAGCGTGCATCTCCAAGTATATTTCTTTCCGTAAAAGGGTATATTTTAAAAAGTGTTACATTACAATTGCTGAAAGCATAATCCTGTAAATCTGCACGCACTATTGTGCATCTCATAGTGCATTTCTGTCCGTAAAAGGGTATATTACACTCAAGGTGTATATACAAGTGCTGAGAGGGTCATCCTCAATAACTTCACATGCTACCGTGCATCTCCAAGTGTATTTCTGTCCGTTAAAGGGTATATTACACAAAGTGTTAAAATACAATTGCTGAAGGCATAATCCTACATATTTTTTCACACTCTACTGTGCATCTCCAAGTGTAAATCTATCCAAAAAAGGATACCTTTCATCCAGAGCATAAATACTAGGACTACAATTGATATTCCCTTAAATCAGTGGATACTGCTGTGCCTGGATTAGTGTAATACGGTACATAAATAAATAGGCAGATAGTTTTAGGTGCCTGTAAAAAAAAGGCCTGAATTTGAAATCAATACATTTGGCCAAATTTTTCTATTCTTATTGTGGTGCTTGGTGAATGGTAACAATGAGGAAAACATCTAGTAAGGGATGCGGACGCGGTTCTGGTGGTGTTAGTGGACCCTCTGGTGCTGGGAGAGAACATGGCCATTCTGCTACAGCCACACGTCATAGTGAACCAACTACCCAGGTTCCAGTACCCACCAGAATTTACAGCGATATTTGTTTGGGCCCAATGCCGTTCTAAGGATGGTAATGCCTGAGCAATTACAGGCGCTAGTCAATTGAGTGGCCGACAGTGGATCCAGCATGTTCACAACATTATCTCCCACCGAGTCTTCTGCAGAAAGCGCACAGGTGGCGCCTGAAAACCAAGCCCATCAGTCACATCACCCTCATGCATATCAGGGAAACTGTCTGAGCCTCAAGTTATGCAGGAGTCTCTTATGCTGTTTGAAGACTCTGCTGGCAGGGTTTCCCAAGGGAATCCACCTAGCTCTTCCCCAGTGGTAGAAGACATAGAATGCACTGATGCACAACCACTTATGTTTCCTGATGATGAGGACATGGGAATACCACCTTATCGGAGTCCACACGTCTCTGATGATGAAGAAACACAGGTGCCAACTGCTCCGTCTTTTTGCAGTGTGCAGACCGAACAGGAGGTCAGGGAGGAAGACTGTGTCGAAGACAATGCAGGGGACGATGAGGTCTTAGACCCCACATGGAATGAAGGTCATGCCACTGACTTTCATAGTTCAGAGGAAGAGGCAGTGGTGAGACCAAGCCAACAGCGTAGCAAAAGAGGGAGCAGGGGGCAAAAGCAGAACATCCGCCTCCAAGAGAGTTCGCCTGCTACTGGCCACCACCACCAGGGACCAAGCACCCCAAAGGCAGCTTCAAGGAGTTCCCTGGCATGGCACTTCTTTAAACAATGTGCTGATGACAAGACCCGAGTGGTTTGCACGCTGTGCCATCAGAGCCTGAAGCGAGGCATTAATGTTCTGAACCTTAGCACAACCTGCATGACCAGGCATCTACATGCAAAGCATGAACTGCAGTGGAGTAAACACCTTAAAAGCAAGGAACTCACTCTGGCTCCCCCTGCTCCCTCTTCTGCAGCTGCCTCGGCCTCTTCCCCTGCCTTGGGAGAAATGTTGGCACCTGCCGCCCACCAAACAGAGGATGTGCCACCGACACCACCACCTGCGTCACCAAGCATCTCCATCATGTCACACGGCAGCGTCCAGCTCTCCATCTCACAAACCTTGGAGAGAAAGCGTAAATTCCAACCTAGCCACCCTCAAACCCTGGGCCTGAATGCCATCATTTTTAAACTACTGGCCTTTGAAATGCTGTCATTCAAGCTGGTGGACACAGACAGCTTCAAACAGCTGATGGCCATGGGTGTCCCACAGTATGTTGTTCCCAGCCGCCACTACTTCTCCAAGACAGCTGTGCCTTCCCTGCACAACCAATTATCTAATAAAATCAAGTGTGCACTGCGCAACGCCATCTGTGGCAAGGTCCACCTAACCACAGATACGTGGACAAGTAAGCACGCCCATGGACGCTATATCTCCCTAACTGCACACTGGGTAAATGTAGTGGCGGCTGGGCTTCAGGCGGAGAGTTCTTTTGCGCACGTCTTTCCGCCGCCAAGGATCGCAGGGCATCATTCTTTACCTCTGGTAGCCTCCTCCTCCTACTCGGCTTCCTCCTCCTCTGCTTCCACCTGCTCATCCAGTCAGCCACACATTCACCACCAACTTCAGCACAGCCCGGGGTAAATGTCAGCAGGCCGTTCTGAAACTCATATGTGTGGGGGACAGTCCCCACACCGCACAGGAGTTGTGGCAGGGTATTGAACAACAGACCGACGAGTGGTTGCTGCCGGTGGGCCTCAAGCCCGGCCTGGTGGTGTGCGATAATGAGCGAAATCTGATCACAGCTCTGGGACTAGCCGGTTTGACACACATCCCTTGCCTGGCGCATGTGCTGAATTTGGTGGTGCAGAAGTTCATTCACAACTACCCAGATATGTCAGAGCTGCTGCATAAAGTGCGGGCCGTCTGTGCGCGCTTCAGGTGTTCACATCCTGTCGCTGCTCGCCTGTCTGCGCTACAACGCAACTTCGGCCTTCCCGCTCACCGTCTCATATGCGATGTGCCCACAAGGTGGAACTCCACCTTGCACATGCTGGAGAGACTGTGCGAGTAGCAGCAGACCATAGTGGAGTTTCAGCTGCAGCACGCACAGGTTAGTCGCACTGCGGAACAGCACCACTTCACCAGCAATGTTTGGGCCTCCATGCGAGACCTGTGTGCCCTGTTGCACTGTTTCGAGTACTTCACCAACATGGCCAGTGGCGATGATGCCGTTATCAGCGTTACAATACCACTTCTATGTCTCCTTGAGAAAACACTTAGGGCGATGATGGAAGAGGACGTGGCCCAGGAGGAGGAGGAGGAGGATGAGGGGTCATTTTTAGCACTTTACAGCCAGTCTCTTAGATGTGCCTCAGAGGGAGGTTTTTTCAACAGCAGAGGCCAGGTACAAATGTGGCCAGCCAGGGCCCACTACTTTAGGATGAGGAGGATGAGGAGGAGGTGGAGGAGGATGAGGATAAAGCAGGTTCACAGTGGGGTGGCAGTGCCTGCACAACAACAGCAGAGTTGCCCACATTTTAACATGTGCGGACTACTGGGTTGCCACCTTGCTGGATCCCCTGTACAAAGACAATGTGCCCACCTTACTTCCTGCACTGGAGCGTGATAGGAAGATGCGCTCCTGAGAGCATTCCCAAATGTCACAGGGGAACAAGTGGAAGCCCAAGGCGAAGGCAGAGGAGGAGCAAGAGGTCGCCAACGCAGCTGTGTCACGGCCAACTCCTCTGAGGGCAGGGTTAGCATGGCATAAATGTGGAAAAGTTTTGTCACCACGCCACAGCTAACTGCACCGCCACCTGATACGGAACGTGTTAGCAGGAGGCAGCATTTCACTAACATGGTTGAACAGTACGTGTGCACACCCCTCCACGTACTGACTGATGGTTCGGCCCCATTCAACTTCTGGGTCTCCAAATTGTCCACGTGGCCAGAGCTAGCCATTTATGCCTTGGAGGTGCTGTCCTGCCCAGCTGCCAGCGTTTTGTCTGAACGTGTATGCAGCACGGCAGGGGGCGTCATTACTGACAAACGCAGCCGTCTCTCCACAGCCAACGTGGACAAGCTGACGTTCATAAAAATGAATCAGGCATGGATCCCACAGGTCCTGTCCATCCCCTTTGCAGAATAGACATTTATAACTAACACCCCCTCAACCATATATTCTTGTACTCCGGGGCACTTCTTTATTGAATCCTCTTTTTTTAATTTTACCATTATATGGTGGTGCAACCAAAAGTTGAATGAACCTCTCCTCCGTCTAGGTGCCAGGGGCCTAATTATCTGAAAGTCGCCTGTTCCATTGGTGGGTAACATGAAGCCTGATTCTCTGCTATGCGCCCTCTGTCCTCTGTCTGGGTGACGTGGGCTAAATATCTGGAAGTGGCCTTCTCTATTGCTGGGTGACATGAAGCCTGATTCTCTGCTATGCGACCTCTCTCCTTCGTCTGGGTGTCAGGGGCCTAATTATCGAAAAGTGGCCTTCTCCATTGGTGGCTGACATGACCCCTGATTCTCTGCTATGCAACCTCTGTCCTCTGTCTGGGTGCTGGGGCCTAAATAAATGAAAGTGGCCTTCTCCATTGGTGGGTGAAGCCTGATTCTCTGCTATGGGACCTCTCTCCAATTGACATTGCTTTTTTACAGGGGATTTACCTACATTTTGCTGGCTTTTGCAGCCCTCTAGCCCTTTCCTGGACTATTTTACAGCCTTTTTAGTGCCCAAAAGTTCGGGTCCCCATTGACTTCAATGGGGTTCAGCTTCGGGATGAAGTTTGCGTCGAGTTCGGATACCGAACCCAAACATTTTCGGGAAGTTCGGCCAAACTTCTCGAACCCGAACATCCAGCTATTCGCTCAACTCTAGTGCTCAAGGACTCCTGCGGCCTGAGCTGAAGATTTGACAGGCAAATAATTTTATTAAATTTGTCGGTTAAATTGTTGGGTAATACTTCCACTTTCATCAGGACTTTTTATTATAAATCGTAACAAAAACTATACAAGGAACATCTCAAAAAGAGAAAGTTAACCCGACCAGACTCCCACCCTATACCCCCCTCCCCCCCCTTTTCACTCAAACCACTCATTAACCACCTCCCGTCATGCTAACACCGAAAGGCGTGCGGGAGGTGGTTCTCTCAGGTCTCGATCACGGCTATCGGCGTCATCTCGTGAGACCTGAGAGTTCATGTGTTCATGCGTTAACTGCAGCGCAGTTAACTGCAGCGCAGGTTAGAACTTATTCTACAGCCTGCCAGCGCTGATTGTTCGCTGGCAGGCTGTAGATGTCAATAAATCGCATCCAAATCGCATATCAGACACTGTTTGTAGGTAAATCCCCTGTCACTTATTAACCCCTTATTAACTCCCTGATCACCCCCTGTCACCCCCATGTCATTGATCACCCCCCTGTAAGGCTCCATTTAGACAACCGTATGTGTTTTGCGGATCCACGGATCCGCAAAACACGGACACCGGCAATGTGTTTTCCACATTTTGCGGATCCGCACATTGCCAGAACTATATAGAAAATGCCTTTTCTTGTCCGCAATTGCGGACAAGAATAGGACATATTCTATATTTTTGCGGAACGGAAGTGCGGACACGGAAGTGCGGACACGGAAGTGCGGACCCGGAAGTGCGAATCTGCAATTCCGGATCAGAGCGGGATAAAGTCTTTTCCCACAGAAATGAATGGGTCCGCAATTCCGTTCCGCAAAATGTGGAACAGAATTGCGGACGTGTGAATGGGGCCTAAGGCCCCTTTCACACGGGCTGAGTTTTCCGCGCGGGTGCAATGCGTGAGGAGGACGCATTGCACCCGCACTGAATCCTGACCCATTCAGTTCTATGGGGCTGTGCACATGAGCGGTGATTTTCACGCATCACTTTTGCGTTGCGTGAAAATCGCAGCATGTTCTATATTCTTTTTTCACGCAACGCAGGCCCCATAGAAGTGAATGGGGATGCGGGAAAATCGCAAGCATCCGCAATCATGTGCGGATGCGTTGCGATTTTCCCGCATGGTTGCTAGGATACGATCGGGATGGGGACCCGATCGTTATAATTTTCCTTTATAACATAGTTATAAGGGAAAATAATCGCATTCTAATTACAGAATGCAATGTTCCCCGGGCTTTAAAAGGGTTAAAAATAATAAAGAGTTAACTTACCTTCTCCCATTGTACGCGCAGAGCCCCAGAACGTCTTGTCTCTTGATAGTTTGGATGCTTGAGGACCTGTGGTGACGTCACAGGGTCACATGGTCCAATCATAGAAGCATTTGAGTGGACCATGTGACCCAACAGATGTTGGATGAAGGACCTGCCGTGATGTCACAGGATCACATGGGTCACATGGTCCACTCAAATGCTTCTATGATTGGACCATGTGACCCTGTGACGTCACCACAGGTCCTCAAGCATCCAAACTATCAAGAGAGAAGACGTTCTGGGGCTCTGCGCGTACAATGGGAGAAGGTAAGTTAACTCTTTATTATTTTTAACCCTTTAAAGCCCGGGGAACATTGCATTCTGTAATTAGAATGCGATTATTTTCCCTTATAACTATGTTATAAAGGAAAATAATTACACATACAGAATACTCATCCCGAAACCGGACTTCAGTGAGGAAGTCTGACTTCGGGTCTGGGTACCAAGCATGCAGATTTTTTCACGCGCGTGCTCAACGCACTACAAACGTTAGCACACGCGCGGAAAAATCGCGGCGATTCCCGCAACGCACCCGCATCTTATCCGGGCGTGAAAAAAACATGACGCCCGTGTGCAAGAGGCCTAAGGGTCCCTTATCACAGTCAGTTAGTTAGCTACTTGTTAGGTAGTTAGCACCCAGCCCACCGCACTGCAGTCACTGATTAGTCGCTAATTAGCGTCATTGCTGTCGCTAATCAGCACTAGTACTATATAGTATCTGTAAGTGATCAAGACTGATCGTAATCAGATCTATATCAGTACATTAGGGTCACCTTAGGCTTTACAAAAAACGCAGTGTTCGCACAATCAGGCCTGATCTTGTGCTCACACTTGCGTTCAGTCCGCCCCACCGCAGTGTCAGAATTTTTTTTTTTCTGATCACTGCAAAAACACCGTAAAATCGCTGTCTGGCGCTATAAAGACACCCCAAGGTATTCCGTGAGGGGTATGGTGAGTTCATGTAAAATTTTTATTTTTTGTCACAAGTTAGGCCTTGTTCACACATCAGTTTTTTGATCAGTTATTTCCATCAGTTATTGGGAGCCAAAACCAGATGTGGGTCAAAAACACAGAATAGGTCCAGATCTTTCCATTACACTTTATCCCTGTGTAGCCTCCACTCCAGGTTTTGGCTCCCAATAACTGATGGAAAACACTGATCAAAAAACTTATGTGTGAACAAGGCCTTAGTGGAATATGAGACTTTGTAAGAATAAAAAAAAAAAATAATAAAAATTCCGCTAACTTGTTAAAAAAAAAAATTAAAATGTTCTATGAACTCGTCATGCCCCTCACGGAATACCTTTGGGTGTCTTCTTTCTAAAATGGGGTCACTTGTGGGGTATTTATACTGCCCTGGCATTTTAGGGGCCCCTAAAGCGTGAGAAGTCGTTTGGAATCCAAATGCGTAAAAATGCCCTGTGAAATCCTAAAGGTACTCATTGGAATTTGAGCCCCTTTGCGCATCTTGGCTGCAAAAAAGTGTCACACATGTGGTATCGCCGTACTCAGGAGAAATAGGGCAATGTGTTTTGGGGTGTATTTTTACATATACCCATGCTGGGTGTGAGAAATATCTCTGTAAATGACAACTTTTTAAATTTTTTTATACAAAGTTGTCAGTTTGCAGAGATATTTCTCTCACCCAGCATGGGTATATGTAAAAATTCTAAAATCGCAGAAAAAAATGCACCAAACGGATATGCCACTGACTATACTAGGTAGTCAAACAAGCAGATATTAAAAGCTGAGACTGTGGTGTGAACACGGTCTATGCGGTTGTGTGGAAGCTTGGCTGTGAGCAGTATTCCATCACCTTCAGACCGTGTTCACACCATAGTTAGCGTAGTGGTAGGACCCCATGCCATGCTGAGTGACTGTGACGTGGTGCATGAGGGGCTCCGATGTGTTCCTGACAGGAATATATTGCAAACAGTGTCAGCTTTTAATATCTGCTTGTTTGACTAGCTAGTATAGTCAGTGGCATATCTGTTTTTTTTTCCTTTTTTTTCCTGTGATTTTTATATTTATACATTTCATCCGCACAATGCTCCGTTTTGTGTAGGATGCCTTTGTGGTGCATGTGGTCCGTGCCGGCATCCTCCATTGTATGCAATTTTTGCTGGGAATTGCCCTTTGCTGCGGTCCACATGCGGTGGGACTGCTCCCCCAATAAGAAACACGCTACAGTGTTTGGGGTCTGAGCAGTTCCCCCATATTGGCCACTATATTTCTGTGATTTTTGTTCCATATGTAAAAATACACCCCAAAACACATTGCCCTACTTCTCCTGAATACGGCGATACCACATGTGTGCCACTTTTTTGCAGCCTAGGTGCATAAAGGGGCCGAAAGTCCAACGAGTACCTTTAGGCTTTACAGGGTTGCTCACAATTTAACCCCGCCCAAAATGCCAGAACAGTAAACACACCCCACAAATGACCCCATTTCGGAAAGTAGACACCCAAAGGTATTCACTGAGGGGCATAGTGAGTCTGTGGGAGATTTTTATTTTTTTTGCCAGAAGTTAGCAGAAATGGAAACTTTATTATTTTTTTTTGTTCCTCAGAAAGTGCCATTTTCTGCTAACTTGTGAAAATTTTTTTAATCATACATGAACTCACCATGCCCCTCCGCGAATACTTTGGGGTGTCTTCTTTCTAAAATGGTGTCATTTGGGGGGTATTTATACTATCCTGGCATTCTAGCACCTGAATAAACATGACAGGTGCTCAGAGAAGTCAGAGCTGCTTCAAAATGCGGAAATTCACTTTTTTGTACCCTAGTTTGTAAACGCTATAACTTTTGCGCAAACTAATAAATATACACTTATTGGATTTTTTTTATCAAAGACATGCAGCACATTAAATTCTGACACAAACTTGTATAGAAATGTAATTATATTTGAACAATTTTACCAGAAAAAGTTAAAAATACACTTTTTGGAGAAAATTGCTCTTTTTTTTTATTAATATCAGAAAAACGAAAAATCTCAGCAGCAATCAAATACGACCAAAAGAAATCTGTATTTGTGAGAAGAAAATGAGGTAAGATTCATTTGGGTGCCAAGTTGCATGACTGAGCAATCAACCGTTAAATTTGTGAAGTGCCTATTTGTAAAAAAGGGCCTGGTCACTAAGGGGGTATAAACCTGTGGTCCTTAAGTGGTTAATGCCCATTCACAAACTATTTACAAATTTACTTATAAACATATTTAAATAACTATAAGTTAGATAAACGAAATAAACAAACAAAACTATATACATGCGTTTCCCTCAACTTATAAAACCAGTCATATACAAGTTGATCGGAGGGTGGGTTCCTGCAAAAACATAGGCCAGGTACACAATTGTCCAGCCAGGACACAGTTCTGAAGGAGGAGGATAATAAACTGTGTTCACAGCAGGGTGGCACCCAAAGCAGCTCACGGCCATCACTTGAGTGTGGCTGGCGGGATACGGAGGACACAGATGATACACCTCCCACAGAGGACAGCTTGTCGTTGCCTCTGGGCAGCCTGGCAAACATGAGCGACTACATGCTGCAGTGTCTGGGCAATGACTGCCGAGTTGCCCACATTCTATCTTGTGCAGATTACTGGGTGGCCACCCTGCTGGATCGCCGTTACAAGGAAGACGTGCCGTCCTTAATTCCATAACTGAAACGTGATCAGAAGAAGCCAACGCTGGTAGACGCGCTGCTGATGGCATTCACACCTGACACCGGGGGCTCAGTGGAAGCACAAGGCTAAAGCAGAGGAGGAGGAAGAAGTCGCCAACGCAGCTGGGTCACCGCCAGCACCTCAGAAGGCAGGGTTAGCATGGCCAAAATGTGGAAAAGCTTTGTCACCACACCACAACAACCAGCACCACCAGCAGATATGGAACGTCTTAAGCAAGAGGCCGCATTTCAGCAAAATGGTGGAATAGTATCTGTGCACACACATACTGACTGATGGGTCTTCCCATGGTCGTAGCTACAGGGGAAGCAGGGAAAGCAGCTGCTTTGGGGCCCTGACCAAGAAGGGGCCCATCTAGGAGTAGGAGGACTAGAAGACTTTGTCAGGGCCCCCTCAACAGTATTATACAATGAAATTATATACAGTGGCAGTATAGACAGTGTTGAAAACGGATGGAACAGCTGTCTGGTCTGAGAGAGTGATCTTTAGTAGCCACAAGAATGGGGGCAGCATGAAAGGAAGGGGTTGCCAAAAAATTACTGGGGGAGGGGAGCCCCATTCAAATATTTGCTTTTGGGCCCAGACGTTTCTAGCTACGCCACTGGGTCTGCCGCATTCAACCTCTGGTTCTCCAAATTGAGGACATGGCCTCAGCTTCACCTTTACGCTTTGGAGCTGCTGGCCTGCCCAGTACCCAGTGTATTGTCTGAATGCGTGTTTAGCACGGCTGGGGGCGTTATCACAGACAAGCACAGCCACCTGTTCACAGCGAACTTGGACAATCTCACGTTCATTAAAAAGAACCAGGCATGAATCCCACAGGACTTCTTCGTACTTTATGCAGAATAGACATGTATACCGCCCTCACTCAACAATTGTTATACTACAGCGCACTTACTATTTGTTTTCTTTTTTATATTTCCCAATGTTTTGGGGTCTACCCCAATTTATAAAAAAACAAAACAAAACACAATTTTCTTAGCGACTACCTTTGGCTTCACAGCCAAAAAAGGCTTTATGTCAGGCAACAATGTAACCGCCAATTGTAATGAACTATGTTCCCTGTCTGTTATGCAGTGCAGGGGTAATTTGAAAGAAAGAAGGGGTACAGATCAGCCAACAATCTGAATGCCACTTAATTTACCGAATATATTTCCCAGTCAGGTATGTAGTGCAGGGGAACTTTGAAAGAAAGAGGGGGTACAGTTCACCCAACAATGTGAAGGCCACCTAATTTACTGAATATATTTCCCAGTCAGGTATACAGTAGAGGGGAACTTGGAAAGAAAGAAGGGGTACAGATCACCTAACAATCTGAAGGCCACCTAATTTACTGAATATATTTCCAAGTCAGGTATGCAGTGCAGGGGTACTTTATAGCCCAAGAATGTAGCATACAATTTTTATAAATTTACCTCCCTGTCTCCTATGCAGAGCAGGGGTTTGTACACGGCAAAACTGGCAAAATGTCACCCACCAATGTAACAGATGATTTTTAGAGATTTACCTCCCTGTCACTTATACAGAGCAGGGGTTTGTATACGGCAAAATGGGCAAAATGTCAGCCACCAATGTAACAGATGATTTTTTAAAATTTATCGTCCTGTCAATTATGCAGAGCAGGGGTTTGTATATAGCAAAACTGGTAAAATGTCACCCACTAATGTAACAGATGATTTTTAGAAATTTACTGCCCTGACACTTATGCAGAGCAGGGGTTTGTATATGGTAAAACTGGCAAAATGTCACCCACCAATGTATCAGATGATTATGGTTGAGCGAACCTGAACTGTATAGTTCGGGTTCGTACCGAATTATGGGGTGTTCGGGTTCAGGTCCGTTTTTCAGCGATTCTTCCCGCTTTTTGAAGGGCTGCACAGTAGCCAATCAGCAAGCGTTTTACTTCTTTGCCCTAAGAAGACATCACAGCCATGCCTATTAATGGTATGGCTGTGATTGCTGAGTGCAGCATGTGACCCAGCCTCTATTTAAGCTGGAGTCACATTGCGCCACATTTCACTCTGTTCTTCTCAGTGTAGGGATAGGATGCTGCCGCTTCTGTGAGGGACAGATTAGGGAAGAAATCTGCAGAACCTGTTGTACATTATTCCACAAGATACAGCAAATAGAGAGGGAGGGAGCTTCAGCAATCCTACATTTCTGTACCCAGCCACTGCCAAGGAATTTTTTTTTTTATCTATCTGTTACAAAGGTGGGGGTCGGCGGCCATTTTAGCCACTGCAGTGTACTGCATGTCTGCCAGCCTGTCAGAGACACCTGCTTAATTCTTTTTGGTAGCTCAGTGAAGAAGAAAATGCTTTTTAAATATGCCATTGGTTCCCCTCCGTGAGATTGTCTGGCTATTCACTTGCTATGTCCAGTGATTTTCCTCCCCCCCCCCCTCCTCTTGTGTGTCGTCTTGTCTCTCCCCATCTCTGTTGATGTTAGTCTAGAATTATTTGCTTATATAGCCTATGTTAGAGGCCTTATTAAACCCCCTAGGGTTTTGATTCATCTGACTATATGACAGTTTGTTGTTTTGCAGTACAGTCATATGTTTATACCATGCCCTTGAGATAGCTATGTACTATCTTACGATATATTGCTGTTTGCGATTGCATGAAGCACTGTACCTGTATAAGTGGTCTCTATACTGCAATTTGTGATGTTTCTTTTATGTATATAAAAGTCAATAAAAGCTTATTGGACTAAAAATATGCCATTGGTATAATTAAGGGGTGACATAGTCCTTTTGTCTAGAACTTGTGTACAATGCACTAAACCGTATATTCAATTTCTGCAGTATTTTTGTGATAAAAAGCTGTGATCCTGGTCTCCAAAGCAGTTTTAAATACACCATCCAAATAGGCATTTGACATTTCTGCAGTGAAATAGTGAATACTTTTATTTATTTATTCTTGAAGGAAAAAAGCAATATTCTTGCTTCACAAACCACTTGTGCATACAGCATACAAATACCAATTTTTAATTGCAGCACAAAAATAGTGCTTTACTATGTTTTACTGAAAAAAAAAAAAACGTGTTCTGGGTTCACCAAACAGTTGTGCATACAGCGTACAAATACATATTTCAAATTTCTGCAGTAAAATTGAGAATCAGTGTGTTTTAGGCCAAAAAAACTTTATTCTTGGTCCACAGAGTATTTTTATGACACAGGCACTGCCTTAGTGAACTTAATTGTTGACAATTGGCAGTTAAATGGACATCGGAGAGAATCCATCTTTCAGCTTGATGGGTGAACGCAAATAATAAGGAGAGCATCAAATAAGGGACGTGGGCATGGTCGTGGTGGTGTTGGTGGAGCTGCTGTTGCTGGGAGAGGACGTGACCGTTCAGCGGCATCTACCAATCTAAGTGAAACACCTTCATGTGGTGCGAGTAGGCGACAGAACCTACAGCATTATTTGGTAGGCCCGAATACCGCTCTATGGATGGTGAGGCCAGAACAAGTACAGGCGATAGTAGATTGGGTGGCTGACAGTGCCTCTAGTTCCTTCATAGTGTCTCCCACCTAATCCTCTGCAGAAAACTTGGCACCTGCTGCCCATGCTCAGTATTTCACCTCACTCCCTTGCAAATCAGACAAGCAGTCAGAGCTCCAAGTCATGCAGCAAACTCTTATGCCTTTTGATGACTCTGTCGGCAGGGTTTCCCTGGCCAATCTACCTAGCCCTGCCCCAGAAGTGGAAAACCTTGAGTGCACTGATGGACCACCACTTATGTTGCAGGATGAGGACACGGGAAGACCTCCGCAGCACGTCTCTGATGATGACGAAAACAGGTGCCAACTGCTGAGGCTTTCTGCAATGTACAGACCGACGAGGAGGGCAGGGGTCATGAATGGGTGGAAGATGATGTGGAGGATGATGAGGTCCTAGACCCAGACTGGACTGAAGGTTGTGCTAGTGATGTGTGCAGTTCTGAGGAAGAGGCAGTGGTCGCACAGAGGCAACAGCACAGCAGAAGAGGGAGCAGGGTGCAAAAGCGGAGCGGCCGTTCCATAGACAGTAAACCTGCTACTGCCCACCACACCCAGGCTCCGAGCACACCAAGGCCTGCTCCAAGGAGTTTATTGGCATGGCAGTTCTTCACACAATGTCCTGACAACAATACACGAGTGGTTTGCACGTTGTGCCATCAGAGCCTGAAGCGAGGCATAAACGTTCTTAACCTGAGCACAACCTGCATGACCAGGCATGTACATGCAAAGCACAAACTGCAGCGGAGTAAACACCTTAAAAACCACGAAAGGTCTCAGGCTCCTCCTGCTCCCTCTTCTGCTGCTGTCTTGGCCTCTTCCTCCACCTATGGCGTCAACGTGGCACCTGGGAACCAGCAAATAGATGATGTTCCACCAACACCACCACCACCTCCGTCACCATCACCAAGCATCTCCACCAT
This sequence comes from Bufotes viridis, assembly GCA_033119425.1. Classification (NCBI taxonomy): domain Eukaryota; kingdom Metazoa; phylum Chordata; class Amphibia; order Anura; family Bufonidae; genus Bufotes; species Bufotes viridis. Next base: position 154,484,656 of record CM065591.1, on the reverse strand, counting down.
GTCACAGGCAAGCGTTCAGCTTTCCATCTCCCAAACACTGGAGAGAAGGGGGAAAATACCCACCTACCCACCCTCATTCCCTGGTCCTAAATGCCAGCATTTCAAAATTGCTGGCCTTTGAAATGCTGTCATTCCGTCTGGTGGAGACGGACTGTTTTAACCAACTGATGGCGGTGGCTGTCCCACAGTACGCAGTTTCCAGCTGCCACTACTTTTCCAGGCCAGCCGTCCCGTCCCTTCCCTGCCCATCAAGTGGAGAATAGAATCAAGTGTGTGCAGTGCAACTGCATCTGTGGCAAGGTCCACATAACCACAGATACATGGACCAGTAAGCACTGCCAGGGCCTCGATATCTCCCTAACTGCACACTGGGTAAACGTAGTGATGGCTGGGCCCGAGGTCGGATAGTGGTTTGGCGCATGTCCTTCCACAACCGAGGATTGCAGGGCATTATTCTTTGCCTCCTACTCCACATCCTCCTGCTCCTCTTCTACCACCCCAACATCCGGTCATCGAAAGGACCTCACCCCCAACTTCAGCAGAGCCAGGGGTGAATGTCAACAGGCGATTTTAAAACTCATGTGTTTGGGTGACAAACCCCACACCGCACAGGAGCTTTGGAGGGGTATAGAACAAAAGACCGATGAGTGGTTGCTTCCAGTGAGCCTCAAGCCCATGTGTGGTGGTGTGCAATAATGGGCGAAATCTCTTTACAGCTCTGGGACTAGCCGGTTTGACCCACATCCCTTGCCTGGCGCATGTGTTGAATCTGGTGGTGCAGAAGTTTCTTAAAAACTTCCCAGACATGTCAGAGCTGCTGCTTAAAGTGCAGTCCATCTGTGCTCACTTTCGGTGTTCTCACTCTGCTGCTGCTCACCTGTGTGCGTTGCAGCGTAACTTTGGCCTTCCAGCTCACCGTCTCATATGCAACTTGCCCACCAGGTGGAACTCCACCCTGCATATGCTGGAGAGACTGTGCAAGCAGAAGAGGGAGATAGTGGAGTTTCAGCTGCAGCACGCATGGGTCACTCTGTTGATCAGCACCACTTCACCACCAGTGACTGGGCCTCCATGCGAGACCTGTGTACCTTGTCGCGGTCTTTTGAGTACACAACCAACATAGCCAGTGCTGATAACGCCGTTGTTAGCATTACAATACCACCTCTATGTCTCCTCGAAAAATCAATTACGTTGATGATGGAAGAGGATGTGGCAGAAGAGGAGGAGGAAGAGGGGGCATTTCACAGGGTTTCAGGCTGGTCATTCCGAAGTGGCTCAGAGGGTGGGTTCCTGCACCAGGTACACATGTGGTCAGCCACGGCACAGTTTTGGCAGACGAGGAGGAGGAGGATGAGCTAGAGGAGGAACCGGGTTCATTGCAGGGTGGTACCCAACGCAGCTCTGGGCCATCACTGGAGCGTGGCTGGGGGGATACGGAGGACACAGACGATACACCACCTACAGAGGACAGCTTATCCCTACCTCTGGGCAGCCTGGCACACATGAGTGATTACATGCTGCAGTGCCCGGGCAAAGACAACAGAGTTGTCCACATTGTAACTTGTGCTGACTACTGGGTTGCCACCCTGCTGGATCCCACGGTACAAAGACAATGTGCCCACCTTAATTCCCGCACTGGAGCGTGATAGGAAAATGCGCGAGTACAAGCGCACACTGGTAGACGCGCTCCTGAGGGCATTCCCAACTGACACGGAGGGACAAGTGGAAGCACATAGCGAAGGCAGAGGAGGAGAAGGAGCAAGAGGTCGCCAACGCAGCTGTGTCATGGCCAGCTCCATGGCAGAGTTAGCATGGCCGACATGTGGAAAAGTTTTGTCACCGCTCCACAGCAACCTGCACCACCAGCTGTTACAGAATGTCTTAACAGGAGGCAGTATTTGAACAACATGGTGAAACATGCCTCCACGTACTGTCTGATGGGTCTGCCCCATTCAAGTTCTGGGTCTCCAAATTGCCCACATGGCCTGAGCTTGCCCTTTATGCCTTGGAGGTACTGGCCTGCCCTGCACCAGTGTATTTTTCTGAACATGTAACACCTCTGGGGGCGTCATTACAGACAAACGCAGCAATCTGTCCACAGCCAACGTTGACGAGCTCACGTTCATTAATTGAACAAGGCATGGATCCCATAGGACTTGTCCATACCTTGTGCAGAATAGACATTTATAACCGCCTCAACCATACATTCTTGAACTCCAGTGCACTTATTCATTGAATCCTTTTTTTATTTGTACCATTATTTCGGGGTCTACCCCAATTTGAATGAACCTCTCCTCTGTCTGGGATCCTGCAGCCTAAATTTCTGAAAATGGCCTGTTGCTTTGGTGGGTGACATGAAGCTTTTTTTTGCCGTGCATTGACCTCTCTCCTCTGTCTGGGTGTCTGCGGCCTACATTTATGATAATCGCCTGTTGCTTTGGTGGGTGTCATTAACCTCTTTTTGCCATCCAATGACATCTCCTCTGTCTGGGTGCCATGGTCCTACATTTATGATAATTGACTGCTGCATTGCTGGGTGAAATGATGCCTGTTTTGCTGTTACGTGACCTCTCTCCTCTGTCTGGGTGCAAGGGACCTAAATTACTGAAAATGGCCTGTTCCATTGCTGGGTGACATGAAGCCTATTTTGCTCTACATTGCCCTCTCCTCTGTCTGGGTGCCAGGGGCCTACATTTCAGATAATCACCTGTTGCTTTGGTGGGTGACATGAAGCCTGTTTTGCTGAGAATTGACCTCTCCTCTGTCTGGGTGACAGGGGCCTAACATTTCTGAATATCACCTGTTTCATTGGTGGGTGACAGTAACCCAGTTTTGCCAGTGATAAGCCACAGCTGTGCATTGCAGGCAGACAACAAAATTTTGTAAAAACGTATTTTACTGATCAAAAGATGCATGACTACTGACTACAAAATGGACGCTGGTAAACTCGCTGCTGATGGCATTCCCACCTGACTCCTCCCCAACCTCCTATTCCACCTCCTCCTCCGAGTTGCCAATTAATATTGTTTCATTTTTAGTTATTTTATTTTAAGTTATTTCCCTATCCACATTTGTTTGCAGGGCACTTACCCACATTTTGCTGCCTTTTGCAGCCCTCTAGCACTTTCCAGGGCTATTTTGAAGCCATTTTAGTGCCCAAAAGTTCGGGTCCCCATTGACATCAATGGGGTTCGTGGTCAAGTTCGTGTCAAGTTCGTATCACGAACCCGAACATTTCCGTGAAGTTTGGCCAAACTTCTCGAACCCGAACATCCAGGTGCTCAACTCTACAGATTTTTTAAATGTACCGCCCAGTCACTTATGCAGAGCAGGGGTTTGTATATGGCAAAACTGGCAAAATGTCACCCACCAATGTAACAGATGATTTTTTGAAATTTACCTCCCTGTCACCTATGCAGAGCAGGGGTTTTTATACGGCAAAACTGGTAGAATGTCACCCACCAATGGAACAAACGATTTTTACAAATTTTCGTCCTTGTCACCTTTCTAGCACAAAAAGTGTGTTTTTTTTATAGCACCAATGTAAATGCAGTATGTTACGGTTGTATTGGACTGTCAGAAATGCAGCATAGCACGCAAATTTGCAATCTAGCACAAAAAAATAGCTTTTTTATAGCAGCAATGTAACTGCAGTATGTAACGTTTTAATTGCAGATATGCCCGTTTACTATCTTGCAAAAAAAGTGTGCTTTTTTTATATCAGCAAGGTTACTGCAGTATTAGCGGTTTTATTGGACTGTCAGATATGCAGTGCCTGTGACAGATAGATTAAAAATCGCTTTAGGGCATAAAAAAGTATGACAGACTAAAGTAATTGAATAATTTTCACTGCCAAGTATGCACTGCAGGCCACACCAATACTTGAACGGCCAAAAAACAGAATTTGTCCTCCACTGTGCTACCAGAACAGAATTAAAGTAATTTCCCTGGCACACATGCAGTTCACATGCAGTTGCAAGGGCACTGCACTTGCAAAAATGGCCACCGACGCCCACCGAACTAGCAGATGGATTAAACCTATTTTTAGTGTCACTGAGCTCATAGCACCATCAATAATCTCTGTAGTTTAAAGATTGGCACCCCCGGAAGAAGGCACTGCCGAAACGTGCGTTGGGGTGTACGGCTCTCCTGAGGATCTCTCAATTGCATCACCTATGAGTAGGTTTTAGTTGTAACATGCTAACATACAGTTGTGTTCAAAATTATTCAATCCCCACTGAAATTGAGTGTTTTGGCCAGTTTGACATTGATTTTGATCATTTCAGTCATCTTGTTTACAATTAAATCAAAGAGGCAATTGTAAGTCAGACAATTATAACATAACATTTATAATGAAATAACCACAAATGTCTTTTCTGTGCTCACATCATTATCAGTTTTATACAACACCCAAGTGACATTCAATCTTAGTACTTAGTACCACATCCTTTTCCAGTTATAACAGCTTTTAAACATAAAGCATAGCTTGACACAAGTGTCTTGCAGCGATCTACGGGTATCTTCGCCCATTCTTCATGGGCAAAAGCCTCCAGTTCAGTCACATTCTTAGGCTTGCGCGCTGCAACTGCTTTCTTTAAGTCCCACCAGAGGTTCTCAATCGGATTTAAGTCTGGTGACTGCGATGGCCACTTCAAAATGTTCCAGCCTTTAATCTGCAACCAAGCTCTAGTGGACTTGGAGGTATGCTTGGGATCATTGTCCTGTTGAAAGGTCCAACGTCTCCCAAGCCTCAGGTTTGTGACGGACTGCATCACATTTTCATCCAATATCTCCTGGTACTGAAGAGAATTCATGGTACCTTGCACATGCTGAAGCTTCCCTGTACCTGTAGAAGCAAAAGAGCCCCAAAGCATGATTGACCCCCAGCCATGCTTCACAGTAGGCAAGGTGTTCTTTTCTTCATAGGCCTTGTTCTTCCTCCTCCAAACATAGCGTTGATCCATGGGCCCACACTGTTCTAATTTTGTTTCATCAGTCCACAGAACACTATCCCAAAACTTTTGTGGTTTGTCCACATGACTTTTGGCATACTGCAGTCGACTCTTCTTATTCTTTGGAGACAGCAAGGGGATGCGCCTGGGAGTTCTGGCATGGAGGTCTTCATTACGCAGTGTGTGCCTTATTGTCTGAGCTGAAACTTCGGTACCCACATCTGACAAATCTTTTTTCAGTTCCTCAGCAGTCACATGGGGACTTTTCTCCACTTTGCGCTTCAGGTAGCGCACAGCAGTCGAAGTCAGCATCTTCTTTCTGCCACGACCAGGTAGCATTTCAACAGTGCCCTTTGCCTTGAATTTGCGAATGATGCTTCCTATGGTGTCTCTTGGTATGTTTAACATCTTTGCAATCTTCTTATAGCCATTGCCCTTCCTGTGAAGAGAAATCACCTTTTCTCTTGTCTTCCTGGACCATTCTCTTGACTTCACCATGTTTGTAAACACACCAGTAAATGTCTAGAAGGAGCTGAGTATCACAGTCATTTTAAATCTGCCTAATTGGTGCTTATTATGCTTGATTGCTGCTCCTTGACATCCACAGGTGTTTTCAATACCTGGTCAAAATCACTTGAATGAACCTATGTTCTTAAGAGTGGTAGTCTTTAAGGGGTTGAATAATTGTGTCAATGAAGAAATCACAAAAAAAACATTTAATACTGTATTCCAAAAACAATTTATGTTATTTTAGTTGCATTTGGTTCTTTAAAAAGTCCTTGTAAGATTTCATTCTGAACACAATTACAGATGTACACTAAATTCCCTAAAACCCTTTACAGCATTGGGGGTTGAAAAATTTTGACCACAACTGTACTTGCACTTTATTTATATACTCTAAACTGTGGTTTACTTTGCACTTGCACTTTGACTTACCCCTTGAGGGAGTTTCTGGTCACTATGTTGTACTAATATTTATTGTGGATTCAATAGCACATCTTTGTATTGCTTTACCCTATTTTGCGGTAACATATATCGACACTATTTATGTTATTTATACTAGTTATATATCTACTTATTGTGCTTGAATTACCACAATACATTGATTCCTTCTGATGCATTATTGGCGATCACTACTTTTCTCCTCCCTATGTGTTAGTGAATACCTTCTCTCGCATGAATTGTAGTGTTACGCTTTTCCTCAGTAGAGATTTGAACATGTCTTTTGACCTTTTGTCCAACTATCGTCTGTTATGCTTTTATTAAACTACTTTTTAACCTAATAAAATTATTTGTGATATCAGGTCCATTTGCTCTCAGCCTGTTCTTTTGTAGGGTTTATGTCTAATTGCTGAGCGGACTGCAATAGGGTCCGACATTTTCCCATTATTTAATGTGGGAGTTTTCTATGTCATTTTACTTGTTTTTACTAGAACAGAATTAGAGTAATTTCCCTGGCACACATGCAGTTCACATGCATTTGCAAGGGCACTGCACTTGCAAAAATGGCCGCCGACGCCCACTGAACTAGCAGATGGATTAAACTTATTTTTTAGTGTCACTGGGCTCATAGCACCATCAATAATCTCTGTAGTTTAAAGATTGAACACTACCCCATCAAATTCAATAGAATTCTTACATAATCTCTCCCTCACAGAAGCAGCATCCTATCCCTACACTGAGAAGAGCAGAGTGATGTGTGTCGCTACGTGACTCCAGCCTATATATAGCCTATATATAGCCTATATATAGGCTGGGTCACATGCTGCTCTTGGCCAATCACAGCCATGCCATTGCTAGGCATTGCTGTGATGGCTTCTAAGGGCAGACTAGTGAAACGCTTGTTAATTGGCTGCCCTGCAGCCTTTCAAAAAGCGCCAAGAAATCGGCAAACACCGAACTTGAACCCGAACTTCTGTACCAAAAACCCTAAAGTTCGACTTTACAGTTCGGGTTCGCTCAACCCCAGTGAAGAGCAAAGCATTCTAAAACACAACTGCTGGATGACAGTGGCAAATCTGGGCTGTTGTTAGTGCTGCTGCTACCAAAACCCCTTCTTCTGCTGCTACTTGTAGCAGCTACAGGATCATTTTTGCCTCTGAAGTGCATCCTACATGCTGACTGCATTGCATCCTACATATATTTAGGGGGCATGGAGGAAAATCGATAGGACGAACATGACGATCTAGGTGGTCCCACAGATGCTCAATTGGATGGTACATGGTGCTCTGCAGTTTTCACGTCATTTATAAAAAATTGTGCCATTTGTCCAATTAAAATACACTTTACCCACAGCAGCACGTGGACAGTTCAGTCTCAGAAACCCTTACACCCTTGGTCCAAAAGCTAATAATCATCCCTTTATTCAAATCTGATAAATTGCCCCTTTTATTCACTACAGCAACAAGGGATATATGTGCAAACAGTCTATTGTATACCTTATACATGTATACTCATCAAGCCAGCTCATGACACGTGAGTTCCTTCATGAGCTACACTCTGCCTATGTGAAAATATGACATGGTCATAACACTGTGACTCAAATTTGTATGTGAATTAATTCTGAAGAGTCTGACATTTACAGCAGTTACAGTCTTAAATAAACATAAATGTAAAGAAAAGTCCATCAGCTTTTATTTAATAAATACTATTTTTCAATTTGTGTTAACTTAGAATGACAAATTATTTCATACGTTACAATATTGTAACAGAGAGATGTCCCAGTTTCATAAGTAGCAAGAAAAAACTATGACATTTGTATTAATGCAAATTATGCTTTCTAACCCAAATTAACAATGTTCGGTTTCCTTATGTAAAATCAGCTATTTATGCTGTAGACTTTTGCTTTGTGGAAGAGTAAGTATAGTACCTATTCACTGATAAGATTACCAGTGCAATTACAGAAGATGGTGCAGCAGTGTGTGAGCCAGTGACGCCTGCCAGCTCAATACCAGCTGACAAGGATAAGTGACTGCGCTAAATATCAATGTCCAGAATCAAACTAGCATGCCTCACCTCTGCATCCTATACTACTGTGTGTAGTAACCACAGGTATATGTAGAGTTCTTCGTAATACACACAGGATATTTCACACATAAACAAGCCAATCAGGCACCTACCAGGATTGGTGGCACCAGAGAGGAAGACGGAGTCCAATTTATGTTGCGTCCTCTAGTGCAAGCAAAAAATACACAGTACTTTGCAATTCCGGATAATGCTTTAAGTATGCCCTGGCCAGAAGCATGCTTTTACTCCTCAAAGCGCTCTCTCCACATAGAGCACACAATGAGGACACTTGAGCTATGCAAGAAGGGATTAAACATCTATGAGTGACAATATGAAGTGTCTTTTCAAAATCCAGGAACAATACATAATCAGCCACCCCTCTGTCCAGGCTTCTACTCACCACCTCATAAAAACAAATCAGATTAGTATGAAAACTTCTGTCCTTGGTAAACCCATGCTGACTATCACTTATAATATTAATTACAGTCACATACTCCTGTATATAGTCCCTCAATAGTCCTTCAAACATTTGTGCAGGAAATATAGATTGGTACCAGACCAATGGGGGTCTGAGAACGAGCACCCCCACCAATGCTTAGAGTCCTTAAATATCAGAAATAAGGGTCTGGCTATGACATTACTTAATTATCTTAGGATCAGGGGGTTTATGCCATCTGGTCCTGGCGATTTGTCTATTTTCATCTTTTTAAGACACTGCTGTACTTCTTACTGGGTCAGACAGGGCACTTTTAATGGGGAATTTACTTTTACATTCTGCATTTCATCTGACAGTTTCCTCAGTGAATACAGTGGAGAAAGAAATATTTAATAGCTTTGCTTTCTCCTCATCGCTCTCTGCAACTCCCCCCTCATTACTCTGTAAAGGGCCGTCACCTTCAGATTTATACTTTTTACCATTTATATTATTGAAGAACATGTTTTGCTCTCTTTGGCAATTAATCTCTCAGTCTCTAGTTTGGCTGCTTTTATTTGTCTTTTCTATATTCAATTTTTTTCCTTATAGTTTTTCAGTGCTTCCTCAAAACCCTACTTTTTTAGTGATTCAAATTCTTACTTTTTGTCATTTATTGCTTTCTTTACAGTTCTATTTATCCACATTGTTTTGTTCTTGTCCCTTAATTTTTTATTCTCATAAGATATGTACTTCTCACAATTCGATTTTAGGATGCTTTTAAAAATATGCCATTTTGTGGCTTTATTTTTTTTTTTTTTGAGGACTTTGTCCCAGTTAGTTAGGCCTATGGCCTCTCTTAGTTGGCTAAATTTAGCTTTTTTGAAGTTTAGTATTTTTGTTCCTCCCTGAAGAAACACTCTTTCTGTTGTTCTGTCAGATCTATTGGTTACTACTAAGTCCAGTATGGCTGTCCCTCTAGTCTGGTCCTGAACCAGTTGTGAAAGGTAATTGTCTTTAGTTATTGCCAAGAACCCGTTTCCTTTGTCAGATATACAGGTTTCAGTTTCCCAGTCTATAATTGGGTAGTTGAAGTCCCCCATAATAATGACCTTATTATGATCTGAGGCCTCGTCTATCTCATTTAGAAGCAGATTTTCTGTGGACTCTGGTATAATAAACTCCTATTACTATTTTATTATTGTTATTGCCTCCATATATTTCTACCCACAGTGACTCCACATGTTCATGTCCCTTACTTATATCTTCTCGGACTGTGGGCTTTAGACAGGACTTTACATAAAGGCAGACTCCTCCCCCTCTCCAGTTTTTACATCCTTTCTAAACAGACTGTAACCCTGTACATTAACTGCCCAGTCATAGCTATCATCCAGCCATGTCTCAGTTATTCCTACTATGTCATAGTCCTTCTCGTACATTACTAATTCCAGTTCACCAGTTTTATTAGTCAGGCTTCTGGCATTACTATACATATAATTAAGAGGTTTATGTATATTTTTTACCCTACACCTATCCTTATGCCCCTCCTTCCATTCCTCCCCCAGTCTCATTACCTTGCCCCGGTCTCTATATGCACTATCTTCCCATCCTATAAAGTAATTACCCTCCCCCCAGTCGCTAGTTTAAAACACGCCTGCAACTTTCTAGCCATCTTCTCCCCCAACACAGCTGCCCCTTTCCCATAGAGGTGCAGTCCACCCCTACGATGGATCTGATACCTCAGATTTGTACTTTTTCAATGTCCTTTTTTGTCATTTATTGCCCTTTTTACAGTAACTGTAAGCTACGAGGAGTTTAATATTAGCCAACTACCTCATGACTGGGGAACACATATAAAAAATGTCTATACAAAAATAAAATATAAAAAATAAATTTCTAATAATAAAAAAACAGAGCAAATGGTAACACAAACCATCTCCATAGTCACTGCATAATCCAAGAATATACACAATATGCATCAAAATGACTGAAATTAATAAAAGAAACATGTTCCAAAAACTTTATTTTTGTGTCAATTAGCAAATAAAAAAACAACAACAGAGAACTATAAATGTTATAGAAATCATTATTAAATATAAACATTACCACTAAAACAATTTAAAAAAAGACAAAAAGTAAATATTTAAAAAAGCATTATGTTTATAGCCCACAAAATAATAATAAATTAAACCAGCACATGGTCATAAAGGGGTTAAGAAAAATAAAAGTGCAATACAAAGATGGCTTATATTACAAAGTTTCCTCTTTTTAATACTAACTATATAACTTTATTTATGAGAAATATGGAACAACAACCTTTTTAAGAAAAAAACATTTTAATATCACCCATTTCTAACAAAAAAGTAATTTAGTGAACATTGAAGAAACTAAAATATATATAATGCACAAACGTGATACAAAAAAAATACATTCAAATGTAATCTCTGTTCTTAATATTTTGCAGGCTTTTATACTAGAAACTTATTTATAGGATGAAAGGCTCTTTCAAACAAGAGAACAAATAAGTCACCATAATGTGATGGCATTGAGACTGAGTTCACACTTCAGTTATTTGATCAGTTATTTCTATCAGTTATGGAGAGCCAAAACCAGGTGCAGGTCAAAAGCACAGAACAGGTGCAGATCTTTCCCTTATATCTGATCTCTGAGTTGGCGTCATTACTGGTTTTGGCTCACTGATGGAAATAACTGATCAAATAACTGAAGTGTGAACTCACCCTTAATTAATCATGTTTTAGATAGTAGCATTCAACTTCTTTAAAGATTTATAATGTACATAATAAGACAACTTATACACCAGATGAATATCAGGAACAGATCAAGAGACAGCGATTTTGTCACTTCTTGCAGAGCGCTTACATAAACCGAGGAGGCACAAAGATATTGATTTACAAGTAATACAATATATTGCAGGGTACTAGGATCAAGTGGGACCCAATTAAGTACTTGTTAATGCATTTAGATTAGTGTATAATGCATAAGATCATTATTTATTTAAAGACACAAGGGAGAGGGTCAGAATGAGCAACGAGAAGGTAGCTTTGTAGTTGGCAAATGTATAGTTTTAATGGTAACCCATAGAAAATGTACCAATACACATATGGCGCCAGCTTCTTACAGATAAAAACAATCTGGAAATAAATACAAAGAAGGATAGCTACAATAATTCCCCTGGTTCTACTGGAAAGATGGTTTGTAGTATCTCTGCAAGTTGTCCTAGAATCATAAATTTTACATTGCTGTTTTGACCTTGTGTTGGTATGATAACTAATACGTGGCGCCATCTTTAAGACTTGCAACTGAAGCTGGTAAATCTACTGACAATACAGAGATTTACATATACTGATAGTAGAGTATTCAAAGGTTTTATCCTTAAGTGAGTGGACACGTCTTGTGTTTTGAATGTATTTCTATTAGTCTCAAGCTATTGATCTTTTGTCACCGCTGCAGGATTAATTACTAATAGCAAAGCTCCATTTGGTGGAGTGACTTGCGACAGCAGTCATACTAACCTTTTCCATATTTCTTCCAAAGTTATGTTCCTTAATATTCTTCTGTATTATTTGGGTAATTTTCTGCATTGTATTTATTCTATTAATTATTATTATTATTATTATTATTATTATTATTATTCAAATTTTTATATTTATTGATCAAATAACAGAGTTCATTTGTTGGGGGACAAGTTTTTCTGATACTGTGCTATGCATCATTGGTGCATCTCAGGGAATGCTGCTGTCTTTTTTATTTTCCTTATATACTGGTTACTTTAGATAGTATACTGAGCTATACCATCTGCATAAACTCTTGGATAACTCTGTGATAGTGGGATATGGGAGGTTTGCGCTCCCTCTCCTAATCCATCGGGTCCCCGTGCTGTGGTGGCAGGGACCCGATGGTTGCCATGGCAGTCCCAAGTCATTCAAAGGCCTTCGGGCCCGACATGTACGGAGGCCAATGAGGCCCAATCCCCAGGCTGGGTCTCATAGGCAAACTATCAGTGTATTACACTGTAAAAAATGTATAATAACTGTGCTAATAAAAGCCATTTTTGTCACCGTTAAATAGTAACATAGTATATAAGACCGATAAAAGACATTTGTCCATCCAGTTCGGACTGTTTCCTACAAGTTGATCCAGAGGAAGGCAAAAAAAAAATGTGGGACAGAAGCCAATTTTCCCCACTTAAGGGGAAAAAATTCCTTCCCGACTCTAATCAGGCAATCAGAATAACTCCCTGGATCAACGACCCATCTCTAGTAGCTATAACCTATAATATTATTACACTACAGAAATACATCCAGGCCCCTCTTGAACTCTTTTAGTGAACTCAGCATCACCACCTCCTCAGGCAGAGAGTTCTATAGTCTCACTGCTCTTACCGTGAAGAATCCTTTTCTATGTTTGTGTACAAACCTTCTTTCCTCCAGACGCACAGGACGTCCCCTCGTCACAGTCACAGTCCTGGGGATAAATAGATGATGGGAGAGATCTCTGTACTGACCCCTGATATATTTATACATAGATTTTAGATCTCCCCTCATTTGTCTTTTTTCTAAGGTGAATAACCCTAATTTTGATAACCTTTCAGAGTACTTTAGTTGCCCCATTCCAATTATTATTATAGTTGCCCTCCTCTGAACCCTGTCCAGCTCTGCTATGTCTGCCTTCTTCACAGGAGCCCATAACTGTACACAGTACTATATGTGTGGTCTGACTAGTTATTTGTAAAGTGGTAGGACTATGTTCTCATCACGGGCATCTATGCCCCTTGTGATGCAACCCATTATCTTATTGGCCTTGGCAGTAGCTGCCTGACACTGGTTTTTCCAGCTTAATATAAGAAGAGGTGATGGTGGCACTGTCTAGCATCCGAATGCAAAAAGGAAATTCCAAAATCGGCCTGTTGAACCTCCATGGGCCGGGGTGCCTGGCGTGTACAGACAATAAGTATCCAAACAAAGTAAAAACAGATCCGCGGCACTCACCATCTGGTTGTAATGGTTACTTTATTGCAGAGTTCTTGTTACACGGGGGTTGTCTATTACTACCCATGTGAGTCTTTACCTCCTGTGTAACAAGAACTCTGCAATAAAGTAACCATTACAACCGGATGGTGAGTGCCGCGGATCTGTTTATACTTTGTTTGGTTTTTCCAGCTTAGTTTGCTGTTTATTTAAATTCCTATATCCTTTTCCATGTCAGTGTTACCGAGTGTTTTACCATTTAGTATGTACGGGTGACTTGCATTATTCCTTCCCAGGTGCATAACTTTACATTCGTCAGTGTTAAACCTCATCTGCCATTTCTCTGCCCAGGCCTCCAATCTATCCAGATCCCTCTGTAGCAGAAAACTGTCCTCTTCAGTGTTAATTACTTTACACAGTTTAGTATCTTCTGCAAAAAATTTTATTTTACTGTGCAAGCCTTCTACAAGATCATTAATAACATTAATAAATATATTGAAAAGAATAGGGCTCAATAATGACCCCTGAAGTACCCCACTAGTGACACTAACCCAATCTGAGTGTGTACCGTTAATAACCAAACTGTTTTCTATTATTAAGCCAGTTACTTACCCACATACTGACATTTTCTCACAGTCCGAGCATTCTCATTTTATATACTAACCTTTTATGAGGTACAGTGTCAAATGCTTTGGAGAAGTCCAGATATACGACATCTATTGATTCGCTGCTGTCAAGTCTAGTACTTACCTCCTCATAAAAACTGATTAATTTCATTTGGCATGACTGATCCCTCATGAAGCCATGCTGATATGGCGTTATTTGCTTATTTTCATTGAGATACTCTAGGATAGCATCTCTTAGAAACCCTTCAAACAGTTTACCAACAACAGATGTTAAACTTCCCGCCGATAATTTCTGTTTTTTGACCCTTTTTGAATAATGGCATCACATTTGCTATATGCCAAATCACAAAAAGTGTAATACCAAGTGATCAAAAAGGCATATGTACCCACAAATAATACCAATCAAACCGTCATTGCATCCGGAAAAAAATGAGACCCTAACTTAGACAATCGCCCAAAAAATAAAAAAGATATGGCTATCAGAAAATAAGGACACTAAAACATCATTTTTTGTTTCAAAAATGCTTTTATTGTTTAAAACCAACATATATTTAAAAAAATAGACATATTATGTATCGCCATGTCCGTAACAACCTGCTCTATAAAAATATCACTAGAGATGAGCGAACTTTTCAAAAATTAGATTCGGCCAGTTAGTCAAATTTTTTTTCGAAATATTCACTTCTAAACCAATTTATTTGTGGCAAATTGCGTTAAAAACTGCTATTTCTGGGCTGAAGAAAGCCTTTATAGGGGTTTAGAACACTGTGCCTTGCAATAACACGCATAGGGAGTTTGCTGTGGTAGTGAAAAAATACTGTGAGTTAGTATGACATGCAGATGACAGGCGTCGCTATTAGAATCACTGCTTGCTTCACTTATTTGGGCAGTCACGGGGCCAATACTGTCCAAATAACTCAAGTATCAACTCAGCATTACAGGTCGATGTTATAGTCAAGAAGAAGCGCACTCCTTTTACACCCCTGTCAGCTGATTCCACATAGATTTCTACAGAACCCTCTATTAAACGCTTATACAAGTAGAGCCCCCCTGACAGAGTGGAGAGGGTGTCAGCAGTAAGTTTGTGTTGACATCACAGATTAATTTTCCCCATTCTCTAATCCGTCTGAACAATAACCCAGAAAGAACGGATCCTGTCTTTGGAGCATACGCCTTCACTCAGTCAGCATTTGCTCAATAATCCATCAGTGTTGCTAATGCCAAAAAGAAAAAAAAACAGGAGTGGATCTAAAACAGAGATGACACATGAATGGAATATATGCATGTCTTCTGTGTTTTCTACCCACTTCTGCTTTTGGCTACCAAATCATAAGCCAATTCTGATGGGACCATTCAGGCCTTAAAGCTGATACACAGACAGGATCCATTGTGCATCAAATTTTTCCTTCCTTCTGACAGATCAAAAGAAGTGTCAAATAAATGATGATGTCAGCCAGGCCGAAAGCCAAAATAGTGGACCATTCATGAAGTGGGGAAGGTAGGAACAGCATGAGAAGCCAACAGAGAGGACCTATGACATAGTTGTGAGGTGGAAGCAGCATAAGGAGACCACAGAGAGGCCCAATGACAGGGTCTGGAGGTGGAAGCAGTATGAGGAGGCAACCCAGTGGACCTATGACATAGTGGTGAGGTGGAAACAGCATGAGGAAATCAGAGTTGCACAATGACATAGTCTGTGTGTGGCGGCAGCAGCAGCATTAGGAGAGGGCCACCAAGTGGCATAAAGACAGAGTCTGGAGGTGGCCGCAGCATGAGGAAGACACAGAATAACACAATGACAGAGTGTGGAGATGGCTGCAGCATCAGGAGACCACAGAGTGGCAAGGTCACATAGTGTGGCGGTGGCAGCAGCATGAGTAGGCCACAGAGGGGCACAATGACAGAGTCTGGAGATGGCAGCAGCATGAGTAGGCCACAGAGTGGCACAATTACAGAGTCTGAAGGTGTCAGCAGCAGCATCATCAGGAGAAGGCCACAGAATGGCACAATGACATAGCCTGGAGTTTGCAGCTGCATGAGGAAGCCACAGAGAGGCACAATGACAGAGCATGGAGGTGACAGCAGCATGAGTAGGCCACAGAGTGGCACAATGACAGAGTCTGGAGGTGGAAGCAGCAGCAGCATAAGGAGGAGGCCACAGAGTGGCACAATGACAGAGTATGGAGGTGGCAGCAGCATGGGAAAGCCACAGAATGGCACAATCACAGAGTGTGGAGGTGGCAGCAGCATGGGGAAGCCAGAGAATGGCACAATCACAGAGTGACAATCGACCAAAATACTTCTGGGGGAACCTGCCTGGCATGAACAGGCCTTTAGTAGCTACAGACAATGAGAAGACAAAGCGTCAAGATAGGTTTGAGCTTGGAAAAGTCACAATGTTCGTCAAGATATATCACTAAAGATTTTGTCATATATACCTGCAGAGCTGACCGCTAAATAAATTTAGTTTTTCGACCGAAAATACTTCAATATAGATTTTACCTCAAATAACTGCAGCGCTGACCACTGAATTAATTTTGTTTTTCAGCCGACATACTTCAATAAAGATTTTACCGCATATAATTGCAGCGCTGAACGCTGAATACAATTTGTTTTTCCACCAAAATATGTCAATAAAGATTTTACCACACATAACTGCAGGACTGAACGCTGAATACAATTTGTTTTTCCACCAAAATACTTCACAAAATATTTTACCACATATTACTACAGCGCTGAAGCCTGAATAAAATTTGTTATTTCACCGAAATACGTCACAAAAGATTTTACCACTTATAACTGCAGTGCTGAACGATGAATATAATTTGTTTTTCCACCTAAATAAGTCACAAAAGATTTTATCACATATAACTGCAGTACTGAATGCTAAATAAAATTTGTTTTTCCACCAAAATACATCAATAAAGATTTTACCACAAATAACGGAGCACGGAGATGGAGAGGGTCTTTAGATTCCCCCGCACTATATAGACATCTCAGAAATGAACCGCTGCTCCCGACAGCAGCTCCAGGGAAGCTTATGGATAATAATAATTTTTGTTTTCAACCGAAATATGTCAATAAAGTTTTTACCACATATAACGGAGCACGGAGATGGAGAGGATCTTCGGATTCCCCTCGCACTCTTCAGACATCTCAGAAATGTATTGCTGCTCTTGACAGCAGCGCCTGGGAAGGTCATGGAGCGTCCCGGTCATCCGGCATCTTTTCGCCCGGCTGAAGGATTATTTTGTAAAAGCCAGATGGGGCCCCCACGCTGCAGATTTATCATAGAGACACCATGGATATTTTACTGCATATAACTAGAGATGAGCGAATGGAAATCGTTTAGAATTTTAGAAAAAAATTGATTCACAACGAATGTGAATTTCCCCACGCTTCGTTGTAATGAATCGTAATTTTTCCTAACATCGCGGCTACACGTTTGAGGACATCAGGCAAGGAACTCTGGGAAGGTGGGATGACCCATAATTCCTCCCGCATTTAGCCAATCAGCAGCCATCCAGCCCGGTGATCTCACAGCCCTATAAATACGGCGGCCATCTTAGATTTTGCCATTCACAATCGTACTTTGTTCACAGACAGACATGTATGCATACGCTAGGGAGAGTGAATGAAAAAAAGCAATTTACTAGTGCATGGAAAGGATAATTAGAGGAATCATTTCACAGGCAGGGAGAGACGTTTGCAGATGCTAGGGAGAGTCATAGGAAAATGCTCATTGTGAAAAAAAAGTGATTGACAAGTGCAAGGAAAGGATAGTGAGAGGAATCATTTCACAGGCAGAGAGAGACATGTTCAGATGCTAGGGAGAGTCATAGAAAAATCCTTCCTCATTACAAGTGCAGGGAAACATTACTTGGGGATCCAGATAGTCTCATAATATAGCTTTGTCATTCCAGCAATTAGTTATTGGGGTGCAAGTGCTATGTTGAAAAGCCTTTAGTGGCTTTCATCTGTAAAAACAAATATATATATATATATATATATATATATATATATATACACACGCAGGTCACTTTTGTTTATTTACGCTACAATCATTTGCAGTCCTTTCTGGTGAAAGAGTATAGGGCGGCATTTCAGTAATAGAGATGGCCCGAACTATTCGCCGGTGAACAGTTCCCGGCGAACATAGCTTGTTCGCGTTCGCCTCTGCCGGGCGAACATATTCGATGTTCGCGTTCGCCCCTATACTTTATCATTGAGCAAACTTTGACCCTGTACCTCACAGTCAGCAGACACATTCCAGCCAATCAGCATACCCTCCCTCCCAGACCCTCCCACCTCCTATCTAAACGCAAGGATAGGATCCATCTTACATTCATTCTGAAGCTGCAGTGTTAGTAATTGTAAATCGCAATGCGATTAATATAACCTGTATTATTCGCATTGCGATTACAACTTAGATCTGAGTTCCAAATGGTTGTATTGCTAGAATATATTAACGAAGATAACAAATATAGCACTATATTCTCAATCTTCATTATATTCTAGCAATAAAACCATTAGGAACTCAGATCTAAGTTGAATTTGCAATGCGATTAATATAACCTGCATTAATCGCATTGCGAATTCAACTTAGAGCTGAGTTCCTAATGGTTGTTGTATTGCTAGAATATACGTTATATTCTAGCCATACAACCATTAGGAACTCAGCTCTAAGTTGTAATCGCAATGCGAATAATACTTAGAATTATTAATCGCTTTGCGAATCCATTTGATGCCTCTGTTTGATTGTATATGACGGTTGACTATGACTACCACCAACGTTCTGCTGCCTCCAAAGCAAGATATCTGAACCCCCCAGGGGCCATTTTTAATAGAAAACGCATAAAAAACGCATAAAACGCATCTGCGTTTTATAATTTTTCATTTTTAGTTTATTCTTTGTGTATTTTGCCACATTTGGTTGCATATTTACATTTGGTATAGGCAAATATGGTAGTCTAGATCATGTGTCTATACCAAAACCTAGGATCATTGTTTGACAGCATATTTTCTAAGCCATGTAGCTGAATATAGATTTGGGCAGAGTAATGATCTAGACTACCATATTTGCCTATACCAAATGTAAATATGCAACCAAATGTGGCAAAATACACAAAAATTAAACTAAAAATTAAAAATTAAAAACGCAAATGCGTTTTGATGCGTTTCTATCAAAAACGCCCAAATGGCCCCTGGGGTTCAGATATCTTGCCTCGGGGCAGCAGAACATTGGTGGTAGTCATAGTCAACCGTCATATTCAATCAAATAGAGGCATTAAATGGATTCGCAAGCGATTAACACTTCCCGACCGCCTAACGCACAACTGCGTTCTCGCGGCGGTCGGGCTGTTCTGGGGCGCCGCAGATCTGCGTCATCTCGCGAGCGCGAGATTTCCTGTGAGCAGCGCGCGCATGCGCGCGTTCACAGTAGCGGGCGTCTCAGGAGTTTAACTACAGCCTGCCAGCGATGATCCATCGCTGGCAGGCTGTAGATGCGATATAAATCGCATCAAACAAGTATATCAGACGCTGTTTTGTGAACAGCGTCTGATATACCTGCTACCTGGTCCTCTGGTGGTCCCATTTGCTGGGATCGACCACCAGAGGACCAGGTAACTATGTAAGTTGCACCAAACACTACACTAACCCCCCACCCCCTCACCTATTAACCCCTTGTTAACCCCTTGATCACCCCATCTAGACCCCCTGATCACCCCCTGTCATTGATCACACCCCTTGTAAGGCTCCATTCAGACGTCCAAATGTGTTTTGCGGATCCGTGGATTCACGGATCCGCGGATCAAATCCGCGGATCTGCGGATCCACAGATCCTCAAAACACGGACACCGGCAATGTGCTTTCCGCATTTTGCAGATCCGCACATTGCCAGAACTATATAGAAAATGCTTTTTCTTGTCCGCAATTGCAGACAAAAATAGGACATGTTCTATATTTTTGCGGAACGGAAGTGCAGACCCGAGCGCGGATCCGTAATTCCGGATCCGAGCGGGACAAAGTCTGTCCCCATAGAAATGAATGGGTCCGCAATTCCGTTCCGCAAACAGAATTGCGGACGTGTGAATGGGGCATAAGGGTCCCTTATCACCGCCAGTTAGTTAGCTACTTGTTAGGTAGCTAGCGCCCAGCCCACCGCACCGCAGTCACTGATTTTGGCAGAGATTTTTCATCCACATTGATTGATGCGAATGAATAAATCTGTGCCGTTCATTTTTTTTTTTCAGCGCAGCGGCTGAACGGAAAAAAATCTCATTACCCGTATGGTCAATATACGGAGAATCGCAGAAACTCCTAATGCTGGCCATACGTGTAATGACTGCGGAGACCCTCAAATCCCAGGGCAGTACAAACACCTCACATGTGACCCCATTTTAGAAAGAAGACACCCCAAGGTATTCCGTGAGGGGTATGGCGAGTTCATGTAAAATTTTATTTTTGTCACAAGTTAGTGGAATATGAGACTTTGTAAAAAATAAAAATAAAAATCAATTTCCTCTAACTTGTGCCAAAAATTTTTTTTCTGTGAACTCGCCATGCCCCTCACGGAATACCTGAGGTGTCTTCTATCCACAATGGGGTCACTTGTAGGTATTTATACTGCCCTGGCATTTAGGGTCCTAAAGCGTGAGAATCCAAATGCGTAAAAATGCCCTGTGAAATCCTAAAGGTACTCATTGGTTTTAGGGCCCCTTTGCGCATCTTGGCTGCAAAAAGTGGCACACATGTGGTATCGCCGTACTCAGGAGAAGTAGGGCAATGTGTTTTGGGGTGTATTTTTATATATACCCATACTTTGTGTGAGAAATATCTCTGTAAATGACAACTTTTTAAATTTTTTATTCAAAGTTGTCAATTTACAGAGATATTTCTCTCACAGTATGGGTATATGTAAAAATACACCCCAAAACACATTGCCTACTTCTCCTGAGTACAGCGATACCACATGTGTGACACTTTGCAGCCAAATACGCAAGGGCAAATTCAATGAGTAACTTTAGGAGGGCATTTTTACGCATTTTCTTCTCACGCTTTAGGGCCCCTAAAATGCCAGGACAGTATAAATACCCCACATGTGACCCCATTTTGGAAAGAAGACACCCCAAGGTATTCGCTGAGGGCATAGTGAGTCCATGAAAAATTTAACTTTTTGTCAAAAGTTAGCGGAAAGGGAGACTTTGTGAGAAAAAACTATAAAAAATCAATTTCCACTAACTTGTGCCAAAAATTTTTTCTATCAACTCGCCATGCCCCTCATGGAATACCTTGGGCTGTCTTCTTTCCAAAATGGGGTCACATGTGGGGTATTTATACTGCCCTGGCATTTTAGGGGCCCTAAAGTGCGAGAAGAAAAATGCGTAAAAATGCCCTCCTAAAAGGTACTCATTGGAATTTGGGCCCCTTTGTGCATCTTGGCTGCAAAAAGTGTCACTTATGTGGTATCGCCGTACTCAGGACAAGTAGGGCAATGTGTTTTAGGGTGTATTTTTACATATACCCATGCTGGGTGAGAGAAATATCTCTGTAAATTGACAACTTTGAATAAAAAAATTTAAAAAGTTGTCATTTACAGAGATATTTCTCTCACCCAGCATGGGAATATATAAAATACACCCCAAAACACATTGCCCTACTTCTCCTGAGTACGGTGATACCACATGTGTGACACTTTTTGCAGCCAAGATGCGCAAAGGGCCCTAATTCCAATGAGTACCTTTAAGATTTCACAGGGCATTGTTACGCATTTGGATTCTCACGCTTTAGGTTCCCTAGAATGCCAGGGCAGTATAAATACCCCACAAGTGACCCCATTGTGGAAAGAAGACACCCCAAGGTATTCTGTGAGGGCATGGCGAGTTCACAGAAATTTTTTTGGCACAAGTTAGCGGAAATTGATATATTTTTTTTTTTATTTTGTTTTTTACAAAGTCTCATATTCCACTAACTTGTGACAAAAATAACATTTTACATGAACTCACCATACCCCTCACGGAATACCTTGGGGTGTCTTCTTTCTAAAATGGGGTCACATGTGGGGTATTTATACTGCCCTGGCATTTTAGAGGCCCCTAAAGCGTGAGAAGAAGTCTGGAATCCAAATGCGTAAAAATGCCCTGTGAAATACTAAAGGTACTCATTGGTTTTAGGGCCTTTGCGCACCCAGGCTGCAAAAAGTTCCACACATGTGGTATCCCCGTACTCAGGAGAAGTAGCGCAATGTGTTTTGGGGTGTATTTTTATATATACACATGCTGGGTGTGAGAAATATCTCTGTAAATGACAACTTTTTAATTTTTTTATACAAAGTTGTCAGTTTACAGAGATATTTCTCTCACCCAACATGGGTATATGTAAAAATACACCCCAAAACACATTGCCCTACTTCTCCTGAGTACGGCGATACCACATGAGTGACACTTTTTGCAGCCTGGGTGCACAAAGGGCCCAAATTCCAACGAGTACCTTTAGGTTTTACATGGCTGCTCACAATTTAGCCCCGCCCAAAATGCCAGAACAGTAAACACACCCCACAAATGACCCCATTTCGGAAAGTAGACACCCCAAGGTATTCACAGAGGGGCATAGTGAGCCCGTCTGAGATTTTATTTTTTTTGCCAGAAGTTAGCAGAAATGGAAACTTTATTATATATTTTTTTCCTCAGAAAGTGTCATTTTCCGCTAACTTGTGAAAAAAATGAAATCATACATGAACTCACCATGCCCTCCGTGAATACTTTGGGGTGTCTTCTATCTAAAATGGTGTGATTTGGGGGTATTTATACTTTCCTGGCATTCTAGCACCTGAAGAAACATGACAGGTGCTCAGAAAGTCAGAGCTGCTTCAAAATGCCGAAATTCACTTTTTGCACCATGGTTTGTAAACGCTATAACTTTTACCCAAACCAATAAATATACACTTATTGGATTTTTTTTATCAAAGACATGTAGAACAATAAATTTAGAGAAAATTTACATACAAATGTAGTTTTTTGAAAAATTTTACAACAGAAAGTGAAAAATGACATTTTTGCAAAAATGTCGTTAAATTTTTATTAATAGCAAAAAAGTAAAAATGTCAGCAACAATGAAATACCACCAAATGAAAGCTCTATTAGTGAGAAGAAAAGGAGGTAAAATTCATTTGGGTGGTAAGTTGCATGACGGAGCAATAAACGGTGAAAGTAGTGTAGTGCGGAATTGTAAAAGTGGCCTGGTCATTAAGGGTGTTTAAGCTAGGGGGCTGAAGTGGTTAATAATTGTAAGTATTATTAGCATTGCGATTACAACGTAGAGCTGAGTTCCTAATGGTTGTATTGCTAGAATATAACGTATATTCTAGCAATACAACAACCATTAGGAACTCAGCTCTAAGTTGAATTCGCAATGCGATTAATGCAGGTTATATTAATCGCATTGCAAATTCAACTTAGATCTGGGTTTCCTAATGGTTGTATTGCTAGAATTATATAACGAAGATTGAGAATATAGAGCTAAATTCCCAATCTTAGTTATATTCTAGCAATACAACCATTGGGAACCCATCTCTAAGTTAAGTTCGCAAATATGATGTCCCAACTCCCAAACTATTCACCGGCGAGTAGTTCCCGGCGAACATAGCTTGTGCGCGTTCGTCGCGGCGGGCGAACATATGCGATGTTAGGTCCACCCCCTATCATTGAGTAAACTTTGACCCTGTACCTCACAGTCAGCAGACACATTCCAGCCAATTAGCATACCCTCCCTCCCAGACCCTCCCATCTCCTGGACACAGCATCCATTTTAGATTCATTCGGAAGCTGCAGTCTTAGTGAGAGGAGGGACAGTGTAGCTGCTGCTGAGATTTAATAGGGAAATTGATAGCTAGGCTAGTGTATTCAGTGTCCACTCCAGTCCTGAAAGACTCATCAGATCTCTGCTGTAAGGACTGCGTCCTGACAGCACCCCAAAAAGCCCTTTTAGGGCTAGTACATCAGTCTCCCTCCCAGACCCTCCCACCTCCCATCAAAAAGCAAGGATGGCATCCATCTTAGTAGTTAGTAACGCAATGCGATTAATACAGGTTATATTAATCGCATTGCGAATTCAACTTAGAGCTGGGTTCCTATTCTCAATCTTCGTTATATTCTAGCAATACAACCATTAGGAACTCAGATCTAAGTTGTAATCACAATGCGATTAATATAACCTGTATTAATCGCATTGCGATTACAACTTACCACACTCTGCGTCAACTAGATATTTTTCCATGGGAGTTTTGCCATGGATCCCCTCCGGCATGCCACAGTCCAGGTGTTAGTCCCCTTGAAACAGCTTTTCCATCACTATTGTGGCCAGAAGGAGTCCCTTTGTTTTTAAAATTCGCCTGTCTATTGAAGTCTATGGCGGTTCGCACTGTTCACATGTTCGCGAACATTTGCGGAAGATCGCGTTCGCTGTTCGCGAACTGAAAATTTTATGTTCGCGACATCACTATTCAGTAATACACAAAACATTTAAATGCACTGCACAGTTGCATTTATTTCTGGTGAAAGCATATAGGGATGTATTACAGTAAAAAAGGAAAATATATACACACTGCACTGTTGAAGTTATTTCCTTTAAAGCGTATATATATATATATATATATATATATATATATATGTACTGTATATACGCACTGCATTGTTGCAGTTATTTCTGGTGAAAGCGTATAGGGGCGTATTTCAGTCCAACAGAAAAATATATACTCTGGTCACTTCTGCAGTTATTTATGGTGAAAGCTTATAAGGGTGTATTTCAGTACTACAAGAAAAATATATTCTCGGTTCACTGTTGCAGTTATATCTGGTAAAACCTTTACTGGCGTATTGCAGTAGAAAAAGAAATATACATTCGCCATTCGTTGCTGCACGTATATCTTGAAAAACCTTTATTGACGTATATCAGCAGAAAAATATAAATATATTCAGCGTTCACTGTTGCAGTTAAATTTGGTAAAGCCTTTAGTGTCGTATTTCTGTAGAAAAATAAAGATATATTCAGCGTTCAACTGTAGTTATATGTGGGAAATTCCTTTTTACGGTATGGACCGAATTACGTTGTGGTGAAATTTCGTATTTATACACCAATAGAGGTGAATACAATACGCTTTACCCCGGCACAAAAATGCGAACTAATTCATACCAGCCCGCATCTATCTGCGCTCTATTCCAGCGCAGACCAACTTCCTCCACTACGTCCCAATCACTTCAGATCACTTCTCCTCCGTTGTTTTTTTGAAACTTACAGACAACCTATTACCTTTTTTTAAAAAGTCTTTAGTAGCGGATATACGTGGAAAAATAAAAATATACTTGACGTTCACTGTTACAGTTATATGTGGTAAAGCCTTTAGAGACATATATCAGTAGAAAAAGTAGAAAAAGAAAAAGATAGTTGGCAATCAGCGCTGCAGTTATATGAGGTAAAATCTTTCTTGAATTATTTCATTGGAAAAAAGTCTTCTATTCTGCGTTAAGCGCTGCACTTATATGCGGTAA
Organism: Bufotes viridis; assembly: GCA_033119425.1. NCBI lineage: Eukaryota > Metazoa > Chordata > Amphibia > Anura > Bufonidae > Bufotes > Bufotes viridis. The sequence continues at coordinate 154,459,126 of CM065591.1, read as the reverse complement.
AATATTTTTTGAAATATTTAGGTGGAAAAAAATCTTGTATGTAGCACGAAGCGCTGCACTTACATGCGGTAAAATCTTTTTTTAATTATTTCATTAGAATAAAAAATCTTGTATTCTGAGTTAAGCGCTGCACTTATATACGGTAGAATCTTTTTTGAAATATTTTGGTGGAAAAAGATCTTGTATTCAGCATGAAGCGATGCACTTATATGCGATAAAATCTTTTTGAATTATTTCATTGGAAAACAATCTTGTATTCTGCGTTAAGCACTGCACTTATATGCAGTAGAATCTTTTTTTAAAATATTTCAGTGGAAAAAAATCTTGTATTCAGCATGAAGCGCTGCACTTATATGCAGTAGAATCTTTTTGAATGAATTCATTGGAAAACAGTCTTCTATTGTGCGTTAAGCGTTGCACTTACATGCGGTAAAATATTTTTTGAATTATTTCATTGGAAAAATTAATTGCATTCTGCGTTAAACGCTTCACTTATATGCAGTAAAATCTTGTGAATTATTTTGGTGGAAATACAAATTTCCACCTCTTCCATTAACTTCCTCATCTCTTCATTAACATTGGACACACTAACTTTACACCCTCCCACCCCCCAGCTATATATATAAGTGGTGCCAGCACCACTTAGGAGCAAATAAAGGTAAATGATACTGCCAGCCTGTTAAAGGAAACTACAGCATTATACTACAATACATTTGATATGACATTAAGCAAGAGTTTAAAGTGCCCACATATAGCACATAGTGGGAGACTGCATCAAGATGAATCAGGCGTGGATCAGCCAGGATTTACACACAACAATGCCTGATGCATCAGACTTGATCATCCATGGTGCCACACCAACATTTTGACAAAAGAGACCGGTTTATTCTGGCTACCTGCCTCAGCTACTATTCTGATGCTGTTACCCGCCTGATGCCACACATCTGATGCCAAGTGCTCCTTCTTTCACCCACCATCTTCGGCAGCAAAAATATTGCCACCCACCTCCACAGTATGTCACCTTGCCACTCTGTGGCTTCCTGATGCTGCCACCACCTCCAGACTGTCATTCTGCCGCTCTGTGTCCTACTCCATGCTGCCATGTCTACACTATGTCACCTTGCCACTCTGTGGCCTACAGATGCTGCCAAGTGCACACTATGTCACCTTTCCCCTCTGTTGCCTATTGGCATACTGATGCTGCCAAGTCCACACTATGTCACCTTGCCACTCTATGGCCTCCTGATGCTGCCATGTCCACACTATGTCACCTTGCCACTCTGTGTCCTACTGATGCAGCCATGTCCACACTATGTCAGCTTGCCACTCTGTGGCCTCCTGATGCTGCCATGTGCACACTATGTCACCGTGCCACTCTGATGTATCATGCTGCTGCTGCCATCTTCACGCTATGTCACCTTGCCACTCTGTGGCCTACTCATGCTGCCAAGTCCACACTATGTCACCATGCCACTCTGTGGCCTCCTGATGCTGCCAGTTCCACACTATGTCACTGTGCCACTCTGTTGTATCATGCTGCTGCTGCCATCTCCACACTATGTCACCTTGCCACTCTGGCCTCATCATGCTGCCATCTCCACACTTTGTAACCTGGCCACTCGCTGGCCTCCTCATACTGCTGTCAACTACATGCTCTGTGATTGTGCCACTCGGTGGCCTCCTGATGCTGCCACCACCTCCAGGCCGTGTCATTGTGCCACTCTGTGGTCTCCGCATGCTGCTTCTAACTCACCACTCTGTCATAGGGACACTCTGTGGACTTCTCATGCTGTTCCCACCCTCCCCACTTCATGACTGGGCCACTATTTTGGCTTTCGGCCTGGCTGACATCATTATTTATTTGACCTTTCTTCTGATCTGTCTGTGTAACTGCAGTGCTGAACGCCGAATAACATTAGTTTTTCCACGGAGATGGAGATGGTCTTCGGATTCCCCCCGCACTATACAGACGTCTCAGAAATGAACCGCTGCTCACGACTGCAGCTCCTGGCAAGGTCATGTAGCATCCCGGTCATCCGGCATCTATTTGTCCCGCTAAACGATTATTTTAAAAGTCTGTAGAAGCCACACAGGGCCCCTATGCTGCAGATTTATCATGGAGACATCATGGAGATTTTACTGCATATAACTACAGCGCTGAACAATTAATAAAATTAGTTTTTCAACCGCAATACGTCAATAAAGATTTTACCACATATAACTGCAGCGCTGAACACTGAATACATTTTTTTGACCGAAATGCATCACAAAAATGTTACCACATCTAACTGCAGCGCTGAACGCTGTATAAAATTAGTTTTTTTTTTACCAAAATACTTCACAAAAGATTTTACCGCATATTATTACAGAGCTGAACGCTGAATAAAATAAAATTTTCAACCGAAATACGTCACTAAAGGTTTCTGTCACCTAAACCTGCAATAGTGAATGCTGAATATATTTTGTTTTTCTACTGAAATACGTCACTAAATAAAATTTGTTTTTTGACCGCAATACGTCAATAAATATTTTACCACATATAATTGCAGGGCTGAATGCTGAAGTAAAATTAGTTTTTCAACCAAAATACATCACAAAAGATTTTCCCACATCTAACTGCAGCTCTGAATTCCGAATAAAATTAGTTTTTCGACCAAAATATGTAACTAAAGGTTTTGCCACATAATATGACAGCGCTGAACGCTGAATAAAATAAGATTTTCAACCAAAATACGTCACTAAAGGTTTTGCCACATAAACCTGTAACAATGAACGCTGAATATAATTTGTTTTTCTACCAAAATACGTCACTAAACATTTTAACACATATAACTGCAGTGCTGAATGCTGAATGAAATTTGTTTTTCGACCAAAATAAGATTTTCAACCAAATACGTCACTAAAGGTTTTGCCACATAAACCTGTAACAATGAACGCTGAATATAATTTGTTTTTCTACCAAAATACGTCACTAAACATTTTAACACATATAACTGCAGTGCTGAATGCTGAATGAAATTTGTTTTCGACCAAAATACGTCACAAATGATTTTACCGCAAATAACTACAGCGCTGAGCGATGAATAAAATTTGTTTTTCGACCAAAATATGTCACAAAAGATTTTACCACATATAACTGCAGTACTGAACGCTAAATAAAATTTGTTTTTCCACCGAAATACATCAATAAAGATTTTACCACATATAACGGAGCACGGAGGTGGAGAGGGTCTTTGATTCCCCCGCACTATATAGACATCTCAGAAATAAACCGCTGCTCCCGACAGCAGCTCCTGGGAAGGTTATGGATAGAGTTGAGCGAACACCTGGATGTTCGGGTTAGAGAAGTTCGGTCAAACTTCCCGAAAATGTTCGGGTTCAGGATCCGAACTCGACCCGAACTTCACCCCGAACCCGAACCCGAACCCCATTGAAGTCAATGGGGGCCCGAACTTTTGGGCACTAAAAAGGCTGTAAAATAGCCCAGGAAAGGGCTAGAAGGCAGCAAAATGTAGGTAAATCCCCTGCAAACAAATGTGGATAGAGAAATAACTTACAATAAATAAATAAAAATTAACAAATATCAATTGGCAACTTGGAGGGGGAGGAGGTGGAATAGGAGGTTGGGGTGGCATCAGGTGGGAATGTTATGGGAGTTGATGTTCTCATCACAGCCAAAAAGGATTAATGTCTGCCTGCAGTGCCACAGGCCTCATTCACAGACTCAGGCCCCTGGCACCCAGACGGAGGAGAGGTTCATTCAACTTTGGGTTGCCCTGCAAAACAATGGTAAAATAAAAAAAAGAGGATTCAATAAAGAAATGCCCTTGAGTACAAGAATATATGGTTAAGGGGAGGTAGTTATAAATGTCTATTCTGCACAAGGGATGGACAGGTCCTGTGGGATCCATGCCTGGTTCATTTTTATGAACATCAGCTTGTCCACGTTGGCTGTGGACAGACGGCTTCGTTTGTCAGTAATGACGCCCCCTGCCGTGCTGAATACACGTTCAGACAAAATGCTGGCCGCCGGGCAGGCCAGCACCTCCAGGGCATAAAAAGCTAGCTCTGGCCACGTGGACAATTTGGAGACGCAGAAGTTGAATGGGGCCAAACCATCAGTCAGTACGTGGAGGGGTATGCACACGTACTGTTCCACCATGTTAGTGAAATGCTGCCTCCTGCTAACACGTTCCGTATCAGGTGGTGGTGCAGTTAGCTGTGGCGTGATAACAAATCTTTTCCACATCTCTGCCATGCTAACCCTGCCCTCAGAGGAGCTGGCCGTGACACAGCTGCGTTGGCGACCTCTTGCTCCTCCTCTGCCTTCACCTTGGGCTTCCACTGGTTCCCCTGTGACATTTGGGAATGCTCTCAGTCGCGCGTCTACCAACGTGCGCTTGTACTCGCGCATCTTCCTATCACCCTCCAGTGCAGGAAGTAAGGTGGGCACATTGTCTTTGTACCGGGGATCCAGCCGGGTGGCAACCCAGTAGTCCGCACACGTTAAAATGTGGGCAACTCTGCTGTCGTTGTGCAGGCACTGCAGCATGTAGTCGCTCATGTGTGCCAGGCTGCTCAGAGGTAAGGACAAGCTGTCCTCTGTGGGAGGTGTATCGTCATCGTCCTCCGTTTCCCCCAGCCACTCACCAGTGATGGGCCCGAGCTTTGTTGGGTGCCACCACGCTGTGAACATGCTTCATCCTCATCCTCCTCCACCTCCTCATCCTCGTCCTCCTCGTCCTACAGTAGTGGGCCCTGGCTGGCTACATTTGTACCTGGCCTCTGCTTTTGAAAAAACTCCCTCTGAGCCACTTCTAAGAGACTGGCCTGAAAGTGCTAAAAATGACCCCTCTTCCTCCTCCTCCTCCTGGGCCACCTCCTCTTCCATCATCGCCCTAAGTGTTTTCTCAAGGAGACATAGAAGTGGTATTGTAACACTGATAACGGCGTCATCGCCACTGGCCATGTAGGTGGAGTACTCGAAACAGTGCACCAGGGCGCACAGGTCTCGCATGGAGGCCCAGTCACTGGTGGTGAAGTGGTGCTGTTCCGCAGTGCGACTGACCCGTGCGTGCCGCAGCTGAAACTCCACTATGGTCTGCTGCTGCTGGCACAGTCTCTCCAGCATGTGCAAGGTGGAGTTCCACCTGGTGGGCACGTCGCATATGAGGCGGTGAGTGGAAGGCCGAAGTTACGCTGTAGCGCAGACAGGCGAGCAGCGGCAGGATGTGAACGCCGGAAGCATGCACAGACGGCCCTGCAATTTATGCAGCAGCTCTGACATGTCGGGGTTGTTGTGAAGGAACTTCTGCACCACCAAATTCAGCACATGCGCCAGGCAAGGGATGTGTGTCAAACCGGCTAGTCCCAGAGCTGCGGCGAGATTTCGCCCATTATCGCACACCGCCAGGCCGGGCTTGAGGCCCACCGGCAGCAACCACTCGTCGGTCTGTTGTTCAATACCCCGCCACAACTCCTGTGCGGTGCGGGGCCTGTCCCCCAAACATATGAGTTTAGGAACAGCCTGCTGACGTTTACCCCGGGCTGTGCTAAAGTTGGTGGTGAAGGTGTGTGGCTGACTGGAAGAGCAGGTGGAATCAGAGGAGGAGGAAGCCGAGTAGGAGGAGGAGGCAACAGGAGGCAAAGAATGATGCCCTGCGATCCTTGGCGGCGGAAGGAAGTGCGCCAAGGAACTCTCCGCTTGGGGCTCAGCCGCCACTACATTTACCCAGTGTGCAGTTAGGGAGATATAGCGTCCCTGGCCGTGCTTACTGGTCCACGTATCTGTGGTTAGGTGGACCTTGCCACAGAAGGCGTTGTGCAGTGCACACTTGATTTTATCGGATATTTGATTATGCAGGGAAGGCAAGGCTCTCTTGGCGAAGCAGTGGCGGCTGGGAACAACATACTGTGGGGCAGCCATCGCCATCAGCTGTTTAAAGTTGTCTTTGTCCACCAGCCTGATTAACAGCCTGAATGACAAAGGCCAGTAGTTTAGAAATGCTGGCATTCAGGCCCAGGGCTCGAGGGTGGGTAGGTGTGAATTTACGCTTTCTTTCCAAGGTTTGTGAGATAGAGAGCTGATTGCTGCCGTGTGACATGGTGGAGATGCTTGGTGACGGAGGTGGTGGTGTTAGTGGCACATCCTCTGTTTGGTGAGCGGCAGGTGCCAACATTCCTCCTGAGGCGGAGGAAGAGGCCGAGGCAGCAGCAGAAGAGGGAGCAGGGGGAGCCTGAGTGAGTTCCTTGTTTTTAAGGTGTTTACTCCACTGCAGTTCATGCTTTGCATGTAGATGCCTGGTCATGCAGGTTGTGCTAAGGTTCAGAACGTTAATGCCTCGCTTCAGGCTCTGATGGCACAGCGTGCAAACCACTCGGGTCTTGTCGTCAGCACATTGTTCAAAGAAGTGCCATGCCAGGGATCCTTGAAGCTGCCTTTGGGGTGCTCGGTCCCTGGTGGTGGTAGCCAGTAGCAGGCGAACTCTCTTGGTGGCGGCTGATCTGCTTTTGCCCCCTGCTCCCTCTTTTGCTAAGCTGTTGGCTCAGTCTCACCACTTCCTCTTCCTCTGAACTATGAAAGTCAGTGGCACGACCTTCATTCCATGTGGGGTCTAGGACCTCATTGTCCCCTGCATCGTCTTCCGCACAGCCTTCCTCCCTGACCTCCTGTTCGGTCTGCACACTGCAAAAAGACGCATCAGTTGGCACCTGTGTTTCGTCATCATCAGAGACGTGCGGACTCCGATGAGGTGGTATTCGCATGTCCTCATCATCAGGAAACATAAGTGGTTGTGCGTCAGTGCATTCTATGTCTTCCACCACTGGGGAAGGGCTAGGTGGATTCCCATTGGAAACCCTGCCAGCAGAGTCTTCAAACAGCATAAGAGACTGCTGCATAACTTGAGGCTCAGACAGTTTCCCTAACATGCATGGGGGTGATGTGACAGACTGATGGGCTTGGTTTTCAGGCGCCACCTGTGCGCTTTCTGCAGAAGACTGGGTGGGAGATAATGTTGTGAACGTGCTGGATCCACTGCGGACTCCCAATTGACTAGCGCCTTACCATCCTTAGAAACGGCATTGGGCCCAACCAAATATCGCTGTAAATTCTGGCGGGTACGGGAGCCTGAAGTAGTTGGTTCACTAGGATATGGTTCACAAAATAGGGGATGGAACGAGCACTTGCAAACGATCCTAGTTCTTGTATAACGGTGTTGTCCACATCTACGTGTTAATACAGCATCCACCTCCGCGTCACAAGTCTGAGCGTCCTAATATCCTCACACTTCACAGATCGGTTCCTTCAATAAGCACCTTTACAGACGAAAAAACACCATAGCGTAGAACCATAGGGATAAAATAAGTATAGAAATTTATTATACTCACAAACATCCGATAATATGCACACATAAAATGCCCGACCCGGGTTTCGCCTGCGCTTCGTCTGGGGCTGAAGGCGAGTGTTAACAAACGCCCGTCTTTTAATATGACATCAATCAACTTGAATGCACGTCATTTCCGTTTGGCAAATACACCGATGTCAATAAAACTATAAAACAGCCTCTTTCTATTGTATCATGGTATATCTAAATGTGTTACAAATACGGCAAACATAAAATAACCTTATTACTATGATAAAATAGTCATCCCATAATCCTTGTGCCCTAAAATATAAACGGTGAATCTGATCAAGTAACAAACGTAAAAATTAAAATTTAAAACTGCATATAATTGTCATGATTATATTTTAAAATCACGATTGCCAGAAAGAATTTTGTTTAGGTAAGAGAAACACGAACCAGATTTATAGTACAGAGTCATCAACATCAGAGACAGCTACAGGTCGGTACTAAGACATACATACCGACTTGACATCCCATTCCACATTCATCCCAGAGGGTTGGAGGGTGCCCATGGAATAAATCCACTGGGCTTCTCGCTTATTAATAGCCTTCACCGGATCTCCTCCCTCTATTGCCGGTGTACTGCAGTTCTATACCACAAAACTTAAGACCAGCTGGATTTTTATTATGAGCTAATTTAAAATGTGCCGACACCATTGCTGTTGTGTGATGTTTCGCACTTACACCTCGTTACCTTCTGTGCCCTTGTGGAAGGTCTCCTTCCTCACCAACGGGTACAGCTGTTGTTGATTTGTTATTTTTCATCTTTTGCACCTAACCTTTTCTGTTTTACAGCACCTTGCAGCACCAGGGTTCCATTGGGTCTTTTCTTTCTGCCGGTTGCCGTTGGAGGGGCTGGTCGGCCCCCTCTTTATGGGATTTCAGCCATACTGATCGTATACTGTTGGACAGCCATGGTCCTTAAGATTCTCTCAATGAACGTGAGGGGTTGAACAGCCCCTTCAAGAGGTCGGTAATGTGGAAGGAATTGCGTGCTCAAAAATGTGACGTTGCTTGCTTGCAAGAGACACATATCTCATCCTCTAATCCGCCTTCACTCCAAAATAAAACTTTCCCTACTATCATACGCTCCACTTTACCTCAAAAGAAAAGGGGAGTTCTCATAGCGTTTGGGGCTTCACTAGCAGTCCAGATCTGTCAAACTTGGGTCGACCCTAACAGTCGCTATATTATTGTACACTGTATGCTTAACTCCGTAGAATACACTATACTTAATATCTATGCTCCCAATTCACACTCAGAGCGGTTTCTCAAACGTATGCTCAGAAAACTAAAAGCCTTACAAAAGGCCACCTAATTATCTGTGGGGATTTCAACTCGATTTGTGATCCGGCCTTAGATTCTACAGCAACTCCCCAAACACGTCGGGTTGGCATCGCTAGACTTGCCTGGAAATACGAGATGTATGATATATGGCGGCTCTTGCACGTGACTGAGAAAGATTATACATTTTATTCTGGGGTGCATAGGACCTATTCTCATATTGACATGTTTTGGATCGATAGATCTCTGATTGATAAATCTTTGGCGATACAAATAGGGAACATACAGTGGTCTGACCACGCCCCTGTTGTGCTTACACTATCTGAGGGTCCCCTAGAATCTCGGACTATGTCTGGAGACTAAACACATACCTATTGTCTATTCCTCCATTGCTAAAGAAGTAGATGCAGCCATGGGTGAATTTTTACTATTAACGATTCCCCTGAAGTCTCGCCTTACACCCTGTGGAATTGTCATAAGGCATACATGAGGGGATCTTAATGAAGCAGAGCAGCATATGGAAGAGGAATAGAGATAAGGAAATTCAAGAAACAATGAATACTATTCAGAAATTTGAAACTCTCAACAAACGCTCTGCCTCTGACGCTTATATCGCCGAGCTTACTAAAGCTCGACTGCATCTTCGATCCCTCCTCATGTATGCCTACGATAAGTCCTTAAAGCGTCTTAAATTCCAGTACTACTCCCAAGATAATAAGTCTGGCAAACTTCTTGCTCAACGACTTAAGCAATCCACCTGCAAATCAAGAATTCAAGGCATCCTACACCCTTTCTCAGGTCATACGGTCTCTGCTCCTAGAGACATCGCCAATGCATTTAGAGATTACTATTCTCGGCTCTATAATCTTAAAAATGACACTCCTGAACCGTCCCTACAGGACATACAGTCCTTTCTAGACCCTATACGTTTGCCCACAATGACCGCTAAGGAGCTAGAGTCCCTTAATGTACCAATCTCATTAGAAGAAATCCGTGCTGCGATCCGCACTCTACCTTTAAACAAAGCCCCTGGCCCTGACGGCTTTTCGGCCTTATATTATAAAAAGTTTGGTCACCATCTGATCCCACATCTCCACCCAGTCTTTTCTACAGCTATGGAAACGGGCTCCCTCCCAGCTGAGATGCTGGAAGCACTGATAGTGACCATACCGAAACCGGGTAAGTCCCCGTTGAATACCACTAGCTACCGCCCCATATCTTTGTTAAACTGTGATGTCAAGCTGTACGCCAAGATACTAGCCAACAGGTTGTTAAGGGTGGTTCCTTCCCTAGTCTCTATAGATCAAACTGGGTTTGTACCGGGAAGACAGGCTCCTGATAATACTAGGAGACTTCTAGCTCTTCTGCAAAGAGTGGAGTTGCTGGGTACTCCCGCGGCCTTCTTGACGTTAGACGCCGAGAAGGCGTTTGACCGCGTTAGTTGGCCTTACGCCTTCTCGGTGCTGCGTAGATTTGGGTTTTCGGGCCCAATCTACTCGGCTATTGCCGCATTGTACTCTAACCCCTGTGCTAGAGTGTTTGTTAACGGAGCCCTATCATCAGCGTTCACCCTGACGAATGGGACCAGACAGGGGTGCCCGCTGTCCCCCTTATTTTTTGTATTGTCTATAGAGCCATTAGCAGCACTTATTAGGGAAGATACAAGCATAAGTGGCCTGACCATTGGTCACATGGAGCACAAAGTCGCGCTTTTGCGGACGATGTGATAGTAATCTGCTCTGACCCCGAGACCTCGCTGCGGAGAGTATTTGATCTCCTGCGGCAGTTTGGTCAAGTTTCCTATTATAAGTTAAATATTGATAAATCTCAATGCTTACCAGTAAATATTCCTTCAAATCAACTAAACTTTCTCAAGGGCCTCTTCCCCTTGGATTGGCAACATGAGAGCATCTCGTATCTTGGCGTGCAGCTAACCCATCCGGTCTCTAGAACCTTTCAAACTAACTTCCCCCGCTGTTGGAAGGTCTGGCTGGAGATATTAAAAACATGAAAAAATTTTATATCTCTTGGTTCGGCAGAGTAGCGGCATATAAAATGTTACTCCTCCCTAAAATCCTCTACCTCTTCAGGACATTACCCATTCCGGTACCTGAATCCTTTTTCAACAATGCTAGGAAACAAATGATGAGTTTTATTTGGGATACTAAACATCCACGAGTGGCGTATCCTACAATGATTAAACATAGGAGAGAAGGAGGGTTGGGAGTTCCTGACCTGAGAAATTATTATACTGCCTGTCTATTGGACCAACTGGTCCACTGGTGGAACGATTCTGGAAGCAAGCATTGGGTTAACATTGAAAAAGTCTCATCCAACCTACTATCTCTACGCTCTCTGTTAGTTGGTGCGGCTTGGAAACTCCCTTCACGGGACTCCCCTCTATATGCTGTCCGATTATCAGTCAAAGCGTGGGTAAGGTTGCTTGACAAACCTGACTTAGGAGGCAAAATGGCCCCCCATATTCTTTCTTTGTCATGTTTAGCGGACCATATTCCTGATTTGAACCTTACCGCGTGGGAGGCGTGTGGCATTAAGACAGTCAGTGATCTACTAGACTCGGGGGGGGTATTATCATTTGTCCATATACGAGAGAAGTTTGATGTCCCAACTAGGGATTTCTACAAATTCCTACAGGTTAGATCCTTCCTGGAACGGGGTGATAAAATGCTACTTAGTCTCCCTCAGGATGCTATACGCTATCTCCATGATAGATACCCCAAGAAAGGGGGATCTCCTTTTTATGGCCTGCTAACGAATGAGGTTGAGTGGTCGAAACCGCCCCTTGGCCAAATGGGAGAAAGAATTGGGCCGTACTTTCTCTGTGGCCCAGTGGCGTGCAACTTTCAAGATTACTCATTCGGTCTTCCGCTGTGTGTCCCATCAAGAAGCTATTTATAAAACATGTTTACGGTGGTATTACACACCGGCTAGACTTCATTCAATGTTTCCCTCTGTTAGCCCTGCTTGCTGGAGAGGATGTGGTGGCCGAGGATCTATATTGCATGTCCTTTGGGCCTGCCCCAAGCTCACTGGCCTCTGGAATGAGGTGCAAAACCTTTTGTCTACGCTTCTATCTGTCCCTGTTATACTTACCCCGGATACGGCCCTCCTCTTTATTTTCCCAGATACCTTACCTCAGAGATACCGACCGCTTACTGCCCATATATTGATGGCCACTAAACTAGCCATCACTAGACACTGGAAAACTCCGGTGATTCCTTCCCTTTGTGAGATCGTAGAGATTGTGAATACGACTTGTATGTATGAGAAAATGTGGCATGGGAGACTGCCCTCCATGTCAAAATTTTTTATTTTGTGGTCGGACTGGATATCCAGTTCTTGGTATTCATCTTGACTGTCTCGCATGCATTGCCTTTATATAGATGCATAAAATATATTGTCATGTGCTCGCTGACCTCTATAGAACTGATAATGTCTCGACTGATACAGTTACCCTGAACCCTGGTGCTGCTTTTCCGTAGTTTGGTGCTTATTGTTCTGTTCCACTTTTATGTTACCTTTTTCTTATCTTCTCTGCTTAGCGGAGTCCATGGTAGTGGCTCTGCAAGCTCCACACGAGTGTGGATATGCTAATGGAATGCATTATGTATGTCCCTGCTTTACCATCTTTTTATGCTAATGTACTGCCGCAAGGGGACTGTACTACTCTTCGCGCCTCTATTATCACACGGTGTGGTTTTCAGATGTCCTTATATTGATGCTGGTTTATAACTGTGTATTTACACTGTACTGATTTTGCATCTTTAAATTTTTAATAAAAATACTGTGAATAAAAAAAATGTGCCGACACTCCATGTGTGTCTACACCTTTGTTGATGTTTCTGATATGCTCAGCTACACGGGTTTTCAAATTGCGCAGTGTCCTTCCGACATATTGCTTATCGCAGGGACATTGGAGTAGATATATAACTCCTTAGATTCGCAAGATAAATTGCCTTTAATTTTCATATTTGTCTGTTTATTAGTGGAATACACTTCAGTGGCAGCGCTGATTTTTTGTCCTTTCTCGATCTGTTTTTACATCCAGCGCAAAAGCCACACCATGCAAAAGCATCACGTTTGCTACTGGAGGTATTTTTACGTAGACACCCGTGTACAATTTTATCCTTAATATTCGGTGCTTTTTGTATATAAACAGAGGTGGTTTCTGAGGGATCACTTTGCCAATCACTGAATCGTTAGTAAGAACTCTCCAGTTTTTGCATAATATTTCTTAAATTAGGGCACAAACTACCAGTGACTGGGCCTCCATGCGAGACCTGTGCGCCCTGGTGCACTGTTTCGAGTACTCCACCTACATGGCCAGTGGCGATGACGACGTTATCAGTGTTACAATACCAGCTTCTATGTCTCCTTGAGAGAAACACTTAGGGCGATGATGGAAGAGGAGGTGGCCCAGGAGGAGGAGGAGGAAGAGGGTCATTTTTAGCACTTTCAGGCCAGTCTCTTAGAAGTGGCTCAGAGGGAGTTTTTTCCAAAGCAGAGGCCAGGTACAAATGTGGCCAGCCAGGGACCACTACTGTAGGACGAGGAGGACGAGGATGAGGAGGTGGAGGAGGATGAGGATGAAGCATGTTCACAGCGTGGTGGCACCCAACGAAAGCTCGGGCCCATCACTGGTGAGTGGCTGGGGGAAACGGAGGACGATGAAGATACACCTCCCACAGAGGACAGCTTGTCTTTACCTCTGAGCAGCCTGGCACACATGAGCGACTACATGCTGCAGTGCCTGCACAACGACAGCAGAGTTGCCCACATTTTAACGTGTGCGGACTACTGGGTTGCCACCCGGCTGGATCCCGGTACAAAGACAATGTGCCCACCTTACTTCCTGCACTGGAGGGTGATAGGAAGATGTGCGAGTACAAGCGCACGTTGGTAGACGCGCTACTGAGAGCATTCCCAAATGTCACAGGGGAACAAGTGGAAGCCCAAGGTGAAGGCAGAGGAGGAGCAAGAGGTCGCCAACGCAGCTGTGTCACGGCCAGCTCCTCTGAGGGCAGGGTTAGCATGGCAGAGATGTGGAAAAGGTTTGTCATCACGCCAAAGCTAACTGCACCACCACCTGATACGGAACGTGTTAGCAGGAGGCAGCATTTCACTAACATGGTGGAACAGTACGTGTGCACACCCTTCCACGTACTGACTGATGGTTCAGCTCCATTCAACTTCTGGGTCTCCAAATTGTCCACGTGGCCAGAGCTAGCCTTTTATGCCTTGGAGGTGCTGGCCTGCCCGGCGGCCAGCATTTTGTCTGAACGTGTATTCAGCACGGCAGGTGGCGTCATTACTGACAAACGCAGCCGCCTGTCCACAGCCAACGTGGACAAGCTGACGTTCATAAAAATGAACCAGGCATGGATCCCTCAGGACCTGTCCATCCCTTGTGCAGAATAGACATTTATAACTACCTCCCCATAACCATATATTCTTGTACTCAAGGGCATTTCTTTATTGAATCCTCTTTTTTATTTTACCATTGTTTTGCAGGGCAACCCAAAGTTGAATGAACCTCTCCTCCGTCTGGGTGCCAGGGGCCTGAGTCTGTGAATGAGGCTTGTGGCACTGCAGGCAGACATGAATCCTTTTTGGCTGTGATGAGAACATCAACTCCCATAGCATTCCCACCTGATGCCACCCCAACCTCCTATTCTACCTCCTCCTCCTCCAAGTTGCCAATTGATATTTGTTAATTTTTATTTATTTTATTGTAAGTTATTTCTCTATCCACATTTGTTTGCAGGGATTTACCTACATTTTGCTGCCTTTTGCAGCCCTCTTTCCTGGGCTATTTTACAGCCTTTTAGTGCCCAAAAGTTCTGGTCCCCATTGACTTCAATTGGGTTCGGGTTCAGGGTGAAGTTCGAGTCGAGTTCGGATCCTGAACCCGAACATTTTCTGGAAGTTTGACCGAACTTCTCGAACCCAAACATCCAGGTGTTCGCTCAACTCTATCCATAACCTTCCCAGGAGCTGCTGTTGGGAGCAGCGGTTCATTTCTGAGATGTCTATATAGTGCGGGGGAATCCAAAGACCCTCTCCACCTCCGTGCTCCGTTATATGTGGTAAAATCTTTATTGATGTATTTCGGTGGAAAAACAAATTTTATTTAGCGTTCAGTACTGCAGTTATATGTGGTAAAATCTTTTATGACATATTTTGGTCGAAAAACAAATTTTATTCATCGTTCAGCGCTGTAGTTATTTGCGGTAAAATCATTTGTGACGTATTTTGGTCGAAAAACAAATTTCATTCAGCATTCAGCACTGCAGTTATATGTGTTAAAATGTTTATTGAGGTATATCGATTGGAAAAACAAGTTTTATTCTGCGTTCAGCGCTGTAGTCATATGTGCTAAAACCTTTAGTGACGTATTTTGGTAGAAAAACAAATTATATTCAGCGTTCATTGTTACAGGTTTATGTGGCAAAACCTTTAGTGACGTATTTTGGTTGAAAATCTTATTTTATTCAGCGTTCAGTGCTGTCATATTATGTGGCAAAACCTTTAGTTACATATTTTGGTCGAAAAACTAATTTTATTCGGAATTCAGAGCTGCAGTTAGATGTGGGAAAATCTTTTGTGATGTATTTTGGTTGAAAAACTAATTTTACTTCAGCATTCAGCCCTGCAATTATATGTGGTAAAATATTTATTGACGTATTGCGGTCAAAAACAAATTTTATTTAGCGTTCAGCGCTGTAGTTATATGCAGCAAAATATCCATGATGTCTCCATGATAAATCAGCAGCGTGGGGTCCCCGTGTGGCTTATACACTTTCAAAATAATCCTTTAGTGGGGCGAATAGATGCCAGATGACTGGGATGCTCCATGACCTTGCCAGGAGCTGCTGTCGGGAGCAGCGGTTCAGTTCTGAGACGTCTCTATAGTGTGGGGGAATCGAAGACCATCTCCATCTCCGTGATCGGTTATATGTGGTAAAATCTTATTGATGTATTTCGGTGGAAAAACAAATTTTTATCCAGCGTTCAGCGCTGTAGTAATATGCGGTAAAATCTTTTGTGACTTATTTTGGTGGAAAAACAAATTGTATTCAGCTTTCAGCACTGCAGTTATATGTGGTAAAATCTTTAGTGACATATTTCAGTAGAAAAACAAAATATATTCAGCATTCACTATTGCAGGTTTAGGTGACAGAAACCTTTAGTGACGTATTTCGGTTGAAAATTTTATTTTATTCAGCGTTCAGCGCTGTAATAATATGCGGTAAAATCTTTTGTGAAGTATTTTGGTAAAAAAAAAACTAATTTTATACAGCATTCAGCGCTGCAGTTAGATGTGGTAACATTTTTGTGATGCATTTTGGTCAAAAAAATGTATTCAATGTTCAGCGCTGCAGTTATATGTGGTAAAATCTTTATTGACGTATTGCGGTTGAAAAAATAATTTTATTAATTGTTCAGCGCTGTAGTTATATGCAGTAAAATCTCCATGATGTCGCCATGATAAATCTGCAGCATAGGAGCCCTGTGTGGCTTCTACAGACTTTTAAAATATCGTTTAGCGGGACAAATAGATGCCGGATGACCGGGATGCTACATGACCTTGCCAGGAGCTGCAGTCGTGAGCAGCGGTTCATTTGCTTTCATTACCACTTTTTCTAGTTTGTGCCCTAATTTAAGAAATATTATACAAAAAACCTGGAGAGTTCTTACTAACGATTCAGTGATTGGCAAAGTGATCCCTCAGAAACCACCTCTGTTTATATACAAAAAAGCACCGAATATTATGGATAAAATTGTACACGGGTGTCTACGTAAAAATACCTCCAGTAGCAAACGTGATGCTTTTGCATGGTGTGGCTTTTGCGCTGGATGTAAAAACAGATCGAGAAAGGACAAAAAAATCAGCGCTGCCAATGAAGTGTATTCCACTAATGAACAGACAAATATGAAAATTAAAGGCAATTTATCTTGCGAATCTAAGGGAGTTATATATCTACTCCAATGTCCCTGCGATAAGCAATATGTCGGAAGGACACTGCGCAATTTGAAAGCTTCGTAGCTGAGCATATCAGAAACATCAAAAAGGTGTAGACACACACGGAGTGTCGGCACATTTTAAATTAGCTCATAATAAAAATCAAGCTGGTCTTAAGTTTTGTGGATTTATTCCTTGGGCACCCTCCAACCCTCTGGGATGAATGTGGAATGGGATGTCAAGTCGGTATGTATGTCTTAGTACCGACCTGTGGCTGTCTCTGATGTTGATGACTCTGTACTATAAATCTGGTTCGTGTTTCTCTTACCCTAAACAAAATTCTTTCTGGCAATCGTGATTTTAAAATATAATCATGACAATTATATGCAGTTTTAAATTTTAATTTTACGTTTGTTACTTGATCAGATTCACCGTTTATATTTTAGGGCACAAGGATTATGGGATGACTATTTTATCATAGTAATGAGGTTATTTTATGTTTGCCGTATTTGTAACACATTTAGATATACCATGATACAATAGAAAGAGGCTGTTTTATAGTTTTATTGACATCGGTGTATTTGCCAAACGGAAATGACGTGCATTCAAGTTGATTGATGTCATATTAAAAGACGGGCGTTTGTTAACACTCGCCTTCAGCCCCAGACGAAGCGCAGGCGAAACCCGGGTCGGGCATTTTATGTGTGCATATTATCGGATGTTTGTGAGTATAATAAATTTCTATACTTATTTTATCCCTATGGTTCTACGCTATGGTGTTTTTTCGTCTGTAAAGGTGCTTATTGAAGGAACCGATCTGTGAAGTGTGAGGATATTAGGACGCTCAGACTTGTGACGCGGAGGTGGATGCTGTATTAACACGTAGATGTGGACAACACCGTTATACAAGAACTAGGATCGTTTGCAAGCGCTCGTTCCATCCCCTATTTTGTGAATTATATCCATAGGAAGCTGACCTATTCCTGCGGAACTGTGCTGCTGCTATTTAGTGGACTTTTCAACTAAAATTTGTATATTTGGTTCACTAGGATGTGTGGCTGTGGCAGAACGGCCACGTCCTCTCCAGCACCAGAGGGTCCACTAACAATACCACAACCATATCCGCATCCCTTACTAGATGTTTTCCTCATTGTTTCCTTTCACTACAATAAGAAAAAAATTATTTGGCCCAATGTATTGAATTCAAATTCAGGCCTTTTTTTTACAGTCACCTAACACTTTCTGGCTATCTAATTATTTACCGTATTACACTAATCCAGTCACAACAGTAACAACAGATTTAGGGGAATATCAATTGTAGGCCTAGTATTTAGGCCCTGGATGAAAGGTATACTTTTACGGATAGATTTACACTTTGAGATGCACAGTAGCATGTGAGAAAATATATAGGATTATGCTTTCAGCATTTGTATTTTAACACTTTGTGTAATATACCCTTTAACGGAAAGAATTACACTTAAAAATGCAAAACAGTGTGTGCAAATGTAGAGGATTATGCTGTATTTTAACACTTTCTGTAATATACCCTTTAATAGAAAGAAATACTCTTGGAGATGCACGCTGAGTGTAGTATACCCTTTTACGGACAGATTTACACTTGGCCTGCAACAGCTGGAACACCAGATTTTGGGTATTGCTATTTTGGCAATTGTATTTAACCCCAAAAAATAATATGTCCTTTGACGGACACTGTGAAACTTGTCCAGTCATAGCTGAAACACCAGATTTACTGTATTTCTATTTTGACAACTGAATTTCACCACAGAAAATAATAAATCCTTTAACAGACAGTATTAGCTTTGGCCAGCCACTGCTGGGACACCGGATTTAAGGTATTGCTATTTTGGCAATTGAATATTACCCCAGAGAAAAATATATCGTTTGACGGACACTATAAAACTTGTCCAGTCACAGGTGGGACACCAGATTTAGAGGATTGCCATTTTGGCAATTGAATTTCACCCCATAAAATTATATATCCTTTGCCGGACACTATTAAACTTGGCCAGCCACAGCTGAAACCACTGATTCACGGTATTGCTATTTTGACAATTGAATTTCACCCCATAAAATTATATATCCTTTGCCGGACACTAATAAACTTGGCCAGCCTCAGCTAAAAACCACTGATTTATGGTATTTCTATTTTGGCAATTGAATTTCATCCCATAACAAAATATAGCCTTTTCCGGACACTATTACACTTGGCCACCCACTGCGGGAACACCAGATTTAGGGGATTGCTATTTTGGCAATTGAATTTCACCCCAGAAATAAATATATCCTTTGACGGACACTATTAAACTTGGCCATCAACAGCTGAAACCACTGATTTATGGTATTGCTATTTTGGCAATTGAATTTCACCCCAGAAGAAAATCTATCCTTTGCGGGACACTATTAAACTTGGCAAGCCACTGCTGGGACACCAGATTTACGGTATTGCTATTTTGGCAATTAACCCCAGAACAAAATATATCCTTTGCCGGGCACTAATAAACTTGCGAGCCACAGCTGAAACCACTGATTTATGGTATTTCAATTTTGGCACTTGAATTTCATCCAGAACAAAATATATCCTTTGCCGGACACTATTGAACTTGGCTAGCCACAGCTGAAACCACTTATTTATGGTAATGCTATTTTGGCAATTGAATTTCACCCCAGAAGTAAATCTATCCTTTGCCAGACACTATTAAACTTGGCCAGCCACTGCTGGGACACCAGATTTACGGTATTGCTATTTTGGCAATTGAATTTCACCCCACAACAAAATATATCTTTTGCCGGACACTATTAAACTTGGTCAGCCACTGCAGGGACATCAGATTTATGGTATTGCTATTTTGTCAATTGAATTTCACCCCAGAAAAAAATCTATCCTTTGCCAGACACTATTAAACTTGGCCAGCCACTACTGGTACACCAGATTTAGGGGATTGCTATATTGGCAATTGAATTTCACCCCAGAAAATTATCTATCCTTTGCCGGACACTATTAAACTTGGCCATCCACAGCTGAAACCACTGATTCACGGTATTGCTATTTTGGCAATTGAATTTCACCCCAGAACCAAATATATCCTTTGCCGGACACTAATAAATTTGGCCAGCCACAGCTGATACCACTGATTTATGGTATTTCTATTTTGGCAAATGAATTTCATCCCACAACAAAATATATCCTTTTTCGGACAATATTAAACTTGGCCAGCCACTGCAGGGACACCAGATTTAGGGGACTGCTATTTTGGCAATTGAATTTCACCCCAGACAAAAAATATATCCTTTGTCGGACACAATTAAACTTGGCCATCAACAGCTGAAACCTCTGATCTATGGTATTGCTATTTTGGCAATTTAATTTCACCTCGAAGAAAATCTATCTTTTGCCGGACACATTTGAATTTGGCTAGCCACAGCTGAAACCACTGATTTATGGTATTTCTATTTGGGCAATTGAATTTCATCCCACAACAAAATATAGCCTTTTCCGGACAATATTACACTTGGCCAGCCACTGCAGGGACACCAGATTTAGGGGACTGCTATTTTGGCAATTGAATTTCACCCCAGAAATAAATATATCCTTTGCCGGACACAATTAAACTTGGCTATCAACAGCTGAAACCTCTGATCTATGGTATTACTATTTTGGCAATTGAATTTCACCCCAGAAAAAATCTATCATTTGCCGGACACTATTAAATTGGGCCAGCCACTGCTGTGACACCAGATTTAGGGGATTGCTATTTTGGCAATTGAATTTCACCCCGAAAATTATCTATCCTTTGCCGAACACTATTAAACTTGGCGGGCGACACCTGAAACCACTGATTTATGGTATTTCAATTTTGGCACTTGAATTTCATCCCAGAACAAAATATATCCTTTGCCGGACACTAATAAACATGGCGGGCGACATCTGAAACCACTGATTTATGGTATTTCAATTTTGGCACTTGAATTTCATCTCAGAACAAAATATATCCTTTGCCGGACACTATTAAACTTGGCCAGCCACAGCTGAAACCACTGATTTATGGTATTGATAATTTGGCAATTAAATTTAACCCCACAACAAAATCTATCCTTTGCCAGACACTATTACACTTAGCTAGCCACTGCTGGTACACTAGATTTAAGGGATTGCTATTTTGGTTATTTTTCTTTCACCCCAGAAAATTATCTATCCTTTGCCGAACACTATTAAACTTGGCTAGCCACTCGTGGTACACCAGATTTATATTATTGCTATTTTGGCAATTGATTTTCACTCCAGAACAAAATTTATCCTTTGGCGGAAACTATTAAACTTTGTCAGCCACAGCTGAAACCACTGAGTTACGGTATTGCTATTTTGGCAATTGAATTTCACCCCAGAACAAAATGTATCCTTTGCCGGACACTATTAAACTTTGCCAGCCACTGCTGGGACAACAGATTTACGGTATTGCTATTTTGGCATTTGAATTTCACCCCAGAACATAATATATCCTTTACTGGACACTATTAAACTTGTCCAACCACAGCTGAAACCACTGATGTACGGTATTGCTATTTTGGCAATTTAAATTAACCCCAGAACAAAATGTATCATTTGCCGGACTCTATTAAACTTGGCCAGCCACATCTGAAACCACTGATTTATGGTATTGCTATTTTTGCTGTTGAATTTTACCCCAGAACAATATATATCCTTTGCCACACACTATTAAACTTGTCCAGTCACAGCTGGAACACCAGATTTATGGTATTTATATTTTTGCAACTGAATTTCACGACAGAAAAAATATATATCCTTTACCAGACACTATTGAACTTAGCCAGCTACAGCTGAAACCATTGATTTACGATATTGCTATTTTGGCAATTGAATTTCACCCCAGAAAAAAATCTATCATTTGCCGGACTCTATTAAACTTGGCCAGTCACATCTGAAACCACTGATTAACGGTATTGCCATTTTGTCAATTGAATTTTACCCCAGAACAAATTATATCCTTTACCGGACACTATTAAACTTGGCCAGCCAAAGCTATAACCACTGATTTATTTTATTGCTATTTTGGCAATTGAATTTCACCACAGAAAAAAAGATATCATTTGCCGGACACTATTGCACTTGGCCAGCCACAGCTGAAACCACTGATTTACGGTATTGCTATTTTGTCAATTTAATTTTACCCCAGAACAAAGTCTATCCTTTGCCTGACACTACATAACTTGGCCAGCCACTGCTGGGACACAAGATTTACGGCATTGCTATTTTGGCAATTGAATTTCACTCCAGAAAAAATTATATCCCTTGACGTACACTATTAAACTGTGCCAGCCACAGCTGAAACCACTGATTTACGGTATTGATATTTTGGCAATTGAATATCACCCCAGAAAATTATCTATTCTTTGCCGGACACTTATGAACTTGGCCAGCCACTGCTGGAACACAAGATTTAGGGGATAGCTATTTTGGCCAATAGAACTTAACCCCAGAAAATTATGTATACTTTGCCGGACACTATTGAACTTGTTCAGCCACAGCTGGAACACCAGATTTAGGGGATTGCTATTTTGGCAATTGAATTTCACCCCAGAACATAATAAATACTTTGCCGGACACTATTGAACTTGGCCAGCCACAGCTGAAACCACTGGTTTATGGTATTGCTATTTTGGCAATTGAATTTCACCCCAGAACAAAATATATCCTTTGCCGGACCCTATTAAACTTGTCTAGCCACAGCTGGAACACCAGATTTATGGTATTTCTATTTTTGCAACTGAATTTCACAGCAGAAAAAAAAAATATCATTTTGCCAGACACTATTGAATTTGGCCAGCCACAGCAAAAAACACTGATTTATGGTACTGCTATTTTGGCAATTGAATTTCACCCCAAAACAAAATATATCCTTTGCCGGACACTATTAAACTTGTCCAGCCACAGCTGGAACACCAGATTTACGGTATTTTCTATTTTGGCAACTGAATTTAACCCCAGAACAAAATGTATCCTTTGCCGGACACTATTAAACTTGGCCAGACACAGCTGGGACACCAGATTTACGGTATTGCTAGTTTGGCAATCAAATTTCACCCCAGAACAAAATATATCCCTTGCCGGACACTAATAAACTTGGTCAGCCACTGCTTGGACACCAGATTAATAGTATTGCTATTTTGGCAATTGAATTTCACCCCAGTAAAAAATCTATCCTTTGCCTGACACTAATAAACTTGGCCAGCCACTGCTGGAACAACAGATTTAGCGGATTGCTATTTTGGCAATTGAATTTAACCCCAGAAAATTATCTTTCCTTTGCCGGACACTATTGAACTTGGCCAGCCACAGCTGAAACCACTGATTTTCGGTATTGCTATTTTGGCAATTGAATTTCACCCCAGAACAAAATCTATCATTTGCCGGACACTATTTAACTTGGCCAGCCACTGCTTGGACACCAGATTTAGGGGATTGCTATTTTGGCAATTGAATTTCACCCCAGAAAATTATCTATCCTTTGCCGGACACTATTAAACTTTGCCAGCCACAGCTGAAACCACTGATTTAAGGTATTACTATTTTGGCAATTGAATTTCACCCCAGAACAAAATGTATCCTTTGCCGGACACTATTACACTTGGCCAGCCATAGCTGAAACCACTGATTTATGGTATTGCTATTTTGGCAATTGAATTTCACCCCAGAACAAAATATATCCGGTGCCGGACGCTATTAAACTTGGCCAGCCATATCTGAAACCACTGATTTACGGTATTACTATTTTGGCAATTGAATTTCACCCCAGAAGAAAATCTATCTTTTGCCGGACACTTTTGAACTTGGCTAGCCACAGCTGAAACCACTGATTTAAGGTATTGCTATTTTGGCAATTGAATTTCACCCCAGTAAAAAATCTATCCTTTGCCGGACACTAATAAACTTGGCCAGCCACTGCTGGGACAACAGATTTAGCGGATTGCTATTTTGGCAATTGAATTTAACCCCAGAAAATTATCTATCCTTTGCCGGACACTATTGAACTTGGCCAGCCACAGCAAAAACACTGATTTATGGTACTGCTATTTTGGCAATTGAATTTCACCCCAGAACAAAATATATCTTTTGCCAGACACTATTAAACTTTGCCAGCCACAGCTGAAACCACTGATTTACGGTATTACTATTTTGGCAATTGAATTTCACCCCAGAACAAAATGTATCCTTTGCCAGACAGTATTACACTTGGCCAGCCACAGCTGAAACCACTGATTTATGGTATTGCTATTTTGGCAATTGAATTTCACCCCAGAACAAAATATATCCTTTGCCGGACACTATTACACTTGGCCAGCCACAGCTGAAACCACTGATTTATGGTATTGCTATTTTGGCAATTGAATTTCACCCCAGAACAAAATATATCCTTTGCCGGACCCTATTAAACTTGTCTAGCCATAGCTGGAACACCAGATTTATGGTATTTCTATTTTTGCAACTGAATTTCACAGCAGAAAAAAAAATATCATTTTGCCGGACACTATTGAATTTGGCCAGCCACAGCAAAAACACTGATTTATGGTACTGCTATTTTGGCAATTGAATTTCACCCCAAAACAAAATATATCCTTTGCCGGACACTATTAAACTTGTCCAGCCACAGCTGGAACACCAGATTTACGGTATTTTCTATTTTGGCAACTGAATTTAACCCCAGAACAAAATGTATCCTTTGCCGGACACTATTAAACTTGGCCAGCCACAGCTGGGACACCAGATTTACGGTATTGCTAGTTTGGCAATCAAATTTCACCCCAGAACAAAATAAATCCCTTGCCGGACACTAATAAACTTGGTCAGCCACTGCTTGGACACCAGATTTATAGTATTGCTATTTTGGCAATTGAATTTCACCCCAGTAAAAATCTATCCTTTGCCGGACACTAATAAACTTGGCCAGCCACTGCTGGAACAACAGATTTAGCGGATTGCTATTTTGGCAATTGAATTTAACCCCAGAAAATTATCTTTCCTTTGCCGGACACTATTGAACTTGGCCAGCCACAGCTGAAACCACTGATTTTCGGTATTGCTATTTTGGCAATTGAATTTCACCCCAGAACAAAATCTATCATTTGCCGGACACTATTTAACTTGGCCAGCCACTGCTTGGACACCAGATTTAGGGGATTGCTATTTTGGCAATTGAATTTCACCCCAGAAAATTATCTATCCTTTGCCGGACACTATTAAACTTTGCCAGCCACAGCTGAAACCACTGATTTAAGGTATTAATATTTTGGCAATTGAATTTCACCCCAGAAGAAAATCTATCTTTTGCCGGACACTTTTGAACTTGGCTAGCCACAGCTGAAACCACTGATTTAAGGTATTGCTAATTTGGCAATTGAATTTCACCCCAGAACAAAATCTATCCTTTGCCGGACACTATTTAACTTGGCCAGCCACTGCTGGAACACCAGATTTAGGGGATTGCTATTTTGGCAATTGAATTTAACCCCAGAAATGTATGTATCCTTTGCCGGACACCATTGAAATTGGCCAGCAACAGCTGAAACCACTGATTTATGGTATTGCTATTTTGGCAATTGAATTTCTCCCCAGAACAAAATATATCCTGTGCCGGACACTATTAAATTTTGCCAGCCTCAGCTGAAACCACTGATTTACGGTATTACTATTTTGGCAATTGAATTTCACCCCAGAACAAAATGTATCCTTTGCCGGACACTATTACACTTGGCCAGCCACAGCCGAAACCACTGATTTATGGTATTGCTATTTTGGCAATTGAATTTCACCCCAGAACAAAATATATCCGGTGCCGGACGGTATTAAACTTGGCCAGCCACATCTGAAACCACTGATTTACGATATTACTATTTTGGCAATTGAATTTCACCCCAGAAGAAAAGCTATCTTTTGCCGGACACTTTTGAACTTGGCTAGCCACAGGTGAAACCACTGATTTAAGGTATTGCTATTTTGGCAATTGAATTTCACCCCAGTAAAAAATCTATCCTTTGCCGGACACTATTTAACTTGGCCAGCCACTGCTGGGACAACAGATTTAGCGGATTGCTATTTTGGCAATTGAATTTAACCCCAGAAAATTATCTATCCTTTGCCGGACACTATTGAACTTGGCCAGCCACAGCAAAAACACTGATTTATGGTACTGCTATTTTGGCAATTGAATTTCACCCCAGAACAAAATATATCTTTTGCCAGACACTATTAAACTTTGCCAGCCACAGCTGAAACCACTGATTTACGGTATTACTATTTTGGCAATTGAATTTCACCCCAGAACAAAATGTGTCCTTTGCCAGACACTATTACACTTGGCCAGCCATAGCTGAAACTACTGATTTATGGTATTGCTATTTTGGCAATTGAATTTCACCCCAGAACAAAATATATCCTTTGCCGGACCCTATTAAACTTGTCCAGCCACAGCAGGAACACCTGATTTATGGTCTTTCTATTTTTGCAACTGAATTTCACAGCAGAAAAAAAAAAAACATTTTTCCGGACACTATTGATTTTGGCCAGCCACAGCAAAAAACACTGATTTATGGTACTGCTATTTTGGCAATTGAATTTCACCCCAAAACAAAATATATCCTTTGCCGGACACTATTAAACTTCTCCAGCCACAGCTGGAACACCAGATTTACGGTATTTTCTATTTTGGCAACTGAATTTAACCCCAGAAAAAATATATCCTTTGCCGGACACTATTAAACTTGGCCAGCCACAGCTGGGACACCAGATTTACGGTATTGCTATTTTGGCAATCAAATTTCACCCCAGAACAAAATATATCCCTTGCCGGACACTAATAAACTTGGCCAGCCACTGCTGGAACAACAGATTTAGCGGATTTCTATTTTGGCAATTGAATTTCACCCTAGAAGATAATATATCTTTTGCCGGACACCATTAAACTTGGCCAGACAAGTCTGAAACCACTAATTTACGGTATTACTATTTTGGCAATTGAATTTCACCCCAGAACAAAATATATCCTTTGCCAGACACTTTTCACCCCAGATTTAGGGGATTGCTATTTTGGCAATTGAATTTCACCCCAGAAAATTATCTATCCTTTGCTGGACACTATTAAACTTTGCCAGCCACAGCTGAAACCACTGATTTAAGGTATTAATATTTTGGCAATTGAATTTCACCCCAGAAGAAAATCTATCTTTTGCCGGACACTTTTAAACTTGGCTAGCCACAGCTGAAACCACTGATTTAAGGTATTGCTAATTTGGCAATTGAATTTCACCCCAGAACAAAATCTATCCTTTGCCGGACACTATTTAACTTGGCCAGCCACTGCTGGAACACCAGATTTAGGGGATTGCTATTTTGGCAATTGAATTTAACCCCAGAAATGTATGTATCCTTTGCCGGACACCATTGAAATTGGCCAGCAACAGCTGAAACCACTGATTTATGGTATTGCTATTTTGGCAATTGAATTTCTCCCCAGAACAAAATATATCCTGTGCCGGACACTATTAAATTTTGCCAGCCTCAGCTGAAACCACTGATTTACGGTATTACTATTTTGGCAATTGAATTTCACCCCAGAACAAAATGTATCCTTTGCCGGACACTATTACACTTGGCCAGCCATAGCTGAAACCACTGATTTATGGTATTGCTATTTTGGCAATTGAATTTCACCCCAGAACAAAATATATCCGGTGCCGGACGCTATTAAACTTGGCCAGCCATATCTGAAACCACTGATTTACGGTATTACTATTTTGGCAATTGAATTTCACCCCAGAAGAAAATCTATCTTTTGCCGGACACTTTTGAACTTGGCTAGCCACAGCTGAAACCACTGATTTAAGGTATTGCTATTTTGGCAATTGAATTTCACCCCAGTAAAAATCTATCCTTTGCCAGACACTAATAAACTTGGCCAGCCACTGCTGGGACAACAGATTTAGCGGATTGCTATTTTGGCAATTGAATTTAACCCCAGAAAATTATCTATCCTTTGCCGGACACTATTGAACTTGGCCAGCCACAGCAAAAACACTGATTTATGGTACTGCTATTTTGGCAATTGAATTTCACCCCAGAACAAAATATATCTTTTGCCAGACACTATTAAACTTTGCCAGCCACAGCTGAAACCACTGATTTACGGTATTACTATTTTGGCAATTGAATTTCACCCCAGAACAAAATGTATCCTTTGCCAGACAGTATTACACTTGGCCAGCCACAGCTGAAACTACTGATTTATGGTATTGCTATTTTGGCAATTGAATTTCACCCCAGAACAAAATATATCCTTTGCCGGACACTATTACACTTGGCCAGCCACAGCTGAAACCACTGATTTATGGTATTGCTATTTTGGCAATTGAATTTCACCCCAGAACAAAATATATCCTTTGCCGGACACTATTACACTTGGCCAGCCACAGCTGAAACCACTGATTTATGGTATTGCTATTTTGGCAATTGAATTTCACCCCAGAACAAAATATATCCTTTGCCGGACCCTATTAAACTTGTCTAGCCATAGCTGGAACACCAGATTTATGGTATTTCTATTTTTGCAACTGAATTTCACAGCAGAAAAAAAATATCATTTTGCCGGACACTATTGAATTTGGCCAGCCACAGCAAAAAACACTGATTTATGGTACTGCTATTTTGGCAATTGAATTTCACCCCAAAACAAAATATATCCTTTGCCGGACACTATTAAACTTGTCCAGCCACAGCTGGAACACCAGATTTACGGTATTTTCTATTTTGGCAACTGAATTTAACCCCAGAACAAAATGTATCCTTTGCCGGACACTATTAAACTTGGCCAGCCACAGCTGGGACACCAGATTTACGGTATTGCTAGTTTGGCAATCAAATTTCACCCCAGAACAAAATAAATCCCTTGCCGGACACTAATAAACTTGGTCAGCCACTGCTTGGACACCAGATTTATAGTATTGCTATTTTGGCAATTGAATTTCACCCCAGTAAAAATCTATCCTTTGCCGGACACTAATAAACTTGGCCAGCCACTGCTGGAACAACAGATTTAGCGGATTGCTATTTTGGCAATTGAATTTAACCCCAGAAAATTATCTTTCCTTTGCCGGACACTATTGAACTTGGCCAGCCACAGCTGAAACCACTGATTTTCGGTATTGCTATTTTGGCAATTGAATTTCACCCCAGAACAAAATCTATCATTTGCCGGACACTATTTAACTTGGCCAGCCACTGCTTGGACACCAGATTTAGGGGATTGCTATTTTGGCAATTGAATTTCACCCCAGAAAATTATCTATCCTTTGCCGGACACTATTAAACTTTGCCAGCCACAGCTGAAACCACTGATTTAAGGTATTAATATTTTGGCAATTGAATTTCACCCCAGAAGAAAATCTATCTTTTGCCGGACACTTTTGAACTTGGCTAGCCACAGCTGAAACCACTGATTTAAGGTATTGCTAATTTGGCAATTGAATTTCACCCCAGAACAAAATCTATCCTTTGCCGGACACTATTTAACTTGGCCAGCCACTGCTGGAACACCAGATTTAGGGGATTGCTATTTTGGCAATTGAATTTAACCCCAGAAATGTATGTACAGTTGTGTTCAAAATTATTCAACCCCCAATGCTGTAAAGGGTTTTAGGGAATTTAGTGTACATTTGTAATTGTTTTCAGAATGAAATCTTACAAGGACTTTTTAAAGAACCAAATGCAACTAAAATGACATCAATTGTTTTTGTAATACAGTATTAAATATTTTTTTTGTGATTTCTTCATTGACACAATTATTCAACCCCTTAAAGACGACCACTCTTAAGAACAGAGGTTCATTCAAGTGTTTTCGATCAGGTATTGAAAACACCTCTGGATGTCAAGGAGCAGCAATCAAGCAGAATAAGCACCA
This sequence comes from Bufotes viridis, assembly GCA_033119425.1. Lineage (NCBI taxonomy): Eukaryota > Metazoa > Chordata > Amphibia > Anura > Bufonidae > Bufotes > Bufotes viridis. The sequence continues at coordinate 154,429,466 of CM065591.1, read as the reverse complement.
ATTAGGCAGATGTAAAATGTCTGTGATACTCAGCTCCTTCTAGACATTTACTGGTGTGTTTACAGACATGGTGAAGTCATGAGAATGGTCCAGGAAGACAAGAGAAGAGGTGATTTCTCTTCACAGGAAGGGCAATGGCTATAAGAAGATTGCAAAGATGTTAAACATACCAAGAGACACCATAGGAAGCATCATTCGCAAATTCAAGGCAAAGGGCGCTGTTGAAACGCTACCTGGTCGTGGCAGGAAGAAGATGCTGACTTCGACTGCTGTGCGCTACCTGAAGCGCAAAGTGGAGAAAAGTCCCCGTGTGACTGCTGAGGAACTGAAAAAAGATGTCAGATGCGGGTACTGAAGTTTCACCTCAGACAATAAGGCGCACACTGCGTAATGAAGGCCTCCATGCCAGAACTCCCAGGCGCACCCCCTTGCTGTCTCCAAAGAATAAGAAGAGTCCACTGCAGTATGCCAAAAGTCATGTGGACAAACCACAAAAGTTTTGGGATAGTGTTCTGTGGACTGATGAAACAAAATTAGAACTGTTTGGGCCCATGGATCAACGCTATGTTTGGAGAAGGTCTATGAAGAAAAGAACACCTTGCCTACTATGAAGCATGGCGGGGGGGTCAATCATGCTTTGGGGCTGTTTTGCTTCTACAGGTACAGGGAAGCTTCAGCGTGTGCAAGGTACCATGAATTCTCTTCAGTACCAGGAGATATTGATGAAAATGTGATGCAGTCCGTCACAAACCTGAGGCTTGGGAGACGTTGGACCTTTCAACAGGACAATGATCCCAAGCATACCTCCAAGTCCACTAGAGCATGGTTGCAGATTAAAGGCTGGAACATTTTGAAGTGGCCATCGCAGTCACCAGACTCAAATCCGATTGAGAACCCTCTGGTGGGACTTAAAGAAAGCAGTTGCAGCGCGCAAAGCCTAAGAATGTGACTGAACTTGGAGGCTTTTGCCCATGAAGAATGGGCGAAGATACCCGTAGATCGCTGCGAGACACTTGTGTCAAGCTATGCTTCACGTTTAAAAGCTGTTATAACTGGAAAAGGATGTTGTACTAAGTACTAAGATTGAATGTCACTTGGGGGTTGAATAAAACTGATAATGATGTGAGCACAGAAAAGACATTTGTGGTTATTTCATTATAAATGTTATGTTATATTTGTCTGACTTACAAGGGCCTCTTTGATTTAATTGTAAACAAGATGACTGAAATGATCAAAATCAATGTCAAACTGGCCAAAACACTCAATTTCAGTGGGGGTTGAATAATTTGGAACACAACTGTATCCTTTGCCGGACACCATTGAAATTGGCCAGCAACAGCTGAAACCACTGATTTATGGTATTGCTATTTTGGCAATTGAATTTCTCCCCAGAACAAAATATATCCTGTGCCGGACACTATTAAATTTTGCCAGCCTCAGCTGAAACCACTGATTTACGGTATTACTATTTTGGCAATTGAATTTCACCCCAGAACAAAATGTATCCTTTGCCGGACACTATTACACTTGGCCAGCCACAGCCGAAACCACTGATTTATGGTATTGCTATTTTGGCAATTGAATTTCACCCCAGAACAAAATATATCCGGTGCCGGACGGTATTAAACTTGGCCAGCCACATCTGAAACCACTGATTTACGATATTACTATTTTGGCAATTGAATTTCACCCCAGAAGAAAAGCTATCTTTGCCGGACACTTTTGAACTTGGCTAGCCACAGGTGAAACCACTGATTTAAGGTATTGCTATTTTGGCAATTGAATTTCACCCCAGTAAAAAATCTATCCTTTGCCAGACACTATTTAACTTGGCCAGCCACTGCTGGGACAACAGATTTAGCGGATTGCTATTTTGGCAATTGAATTTAACCCCAGAAAATTATCTATCCTTTGCCGGACACTATTGAACTTGGCCAGCCACAGCAAAAACACTGATTTATGGTACTGCTATTTTGGCAATTGAATTTCACCCCAGAACAAAATATATCTTTTGCCAGACACTATTAAACTTTGCCAGCCACAGCTGAAACCACTGATTTACGGTATTACTATTTTGGCAATTGAATTTCACCCCAGAACAAAATGTATCCTTTGCCAGACACTATTACACTTGGCCAGCCATAGCTGAAACTACTGATTTATGGTATTGCTATTTTGGCAATTGAATTTCACCCCAGAACAAAATATATCCTTTGCCGGACCCTATTAAACTTGTCCAGCCACAGCAGGAACACCAGATTTATGGTATTTCTATTTTTGCAACTGAATTTCACAGCAGAAAAAAAAATCATTTTTCCGGACACTATTGAATTTGGCCAGCCACAGCAAAAAAAACACTGATTTATGGTACTGCTATTTTGGCAATTGAATTTCACCCCAAAACAAAATATATCCTTTGCCGGACACTATTAAACTTCTCCAGCCACAGCTGGAACACCAGATTTACGGTATTTTCTATTTTGGCAACTGAATTTAACCCCAGAAAAAATATATCCTTTGCCGGACACTATTAAACTTGGCCAGCCACAGCTGGGACACCAGATTTACGGTATTGCTATTTTGGCAATCAAATTTCACCCCAGAACAAAATATATCCCTTGCCGGACACTAATAAACTTGGCCAGCCACTGCTGGAACAACAGATTTAGCGGATTTCTATTTTGGCAATTGAATTTCACCCTAGAAGATAATATATCTTTTGACGGACACCATTAAACTTGGCCAGACAAGTCTGAAACCACTAATTTACGGTATTACTATTTTGGCAATTGAATTTCACCCCAGAACAAAATATATCCTTTGCCAGACACTTTTCACCCCAGATTTAGGGGATTGCTATTTTGGCAATTGAATTTCACCCCAGAAAATTATCTATCCTTTGCTGGACACTATTAAACTTTGCCAGCCACAGCTGAAACCACTGATTTAAGGTATTAATATTTTGGCAATTGAATTTCACCCCAGAAGAAAATCTATCTTTTGCCGGACACTTTTAAACTTGGCTAGCCACAGCTGAAACCACTGATTTAAGGTATTGCTAATTTGGCAATTGAATTTCACCCCAGAACAAAATCTATCCTTTGCCGGACACTATTTAACTTGGCCAGCCACTGCTGGAACACCAGATTTAGGGGATTGCTATTTTGGCAATTGAATTTAACCCCAGAAATGTATGTATCCTTTGCCGGACACCATTGAAATTGGCCAGCAACAGCTGAAACCACTGATTTATGGTATTGCTATTTTGGCAATTGAATTTCTCCCCAGAACAAAATATATCCTGTGCCGGACACTATTAAATTTTGCCAGCCTCAGCTGAAACCGCTGATTTACGGTATTACTATTTTGGCAATTGAATTTCACCCCAGAACAAAATGTATCCTTTGCCGGACACTATTACACTTGGCCAGCCATAGCTGAAACCACTGATTTATGGTATTGCTATTTTGGCAATTGGATTTCACCCCAGAACAAAATATATCCGGTGCCGGACGCTATTAAACTTGGCCAGCCATATCTGAAACCACTGATTTACGGTATTACTATTTTGGCAACTGAATTTCACAGCAGAAAAAAAAAAATCATTTTTCCGGACACTATTGATTTTGGCCAGCCACAGCAAAAAAAACACTGATTTATGGTACTGCTATTTTGGCAATTGAATTTCACCCCAGAACAAAATGTATCCTTTGCCGGACACTATTAAACTTCTCCAGCCACAGCTGGAACACCAGATTTACGGTATTTTCTATTTTGGCAACTGAATTTAACCCCAGAAAAAAATATATCCTTTGCCGGACACTATTAAACTTGGCCAGCCACAGCTGGGACACCAGATTTACGGTATTGCTATTTTGGCAATCAAATTTCACCCCAGAACAAAATATATCCCTTGCCGGTCACTAATAAACTTGGCCAGCCACTGCTGGAACAACAGATTTAGCGGATTTCTATTTTGGCAATTGAATTTCACCCTAGAAGATAATATATCTTTTGCCGGACACCATTAAACTTGGCCAGACAAGTCTGAAACCACTAATTTACGGTATTACTATTTTGGCAATTGAATTTCACCCCAGAACAAAATATATCCTTTGCCAGACACTTTTCACCCCAGATTTAGGGGATTGCTATTTTGGCAATTGAATTTCACCCCAGAAAATTATCTATCCTTTGCTGGACACTATTAAACTTTGCCAGCCACAGCTGAAACCACTGATTTAAGGTATTAATATTTTGGCAATTGAATTTCACCCCAGAAGAAAATCTATCTTTTGCCGGACACTTTTAAACTTGGCTAGCCACAGCTGAAACCACTGATTTAAGGTATTGCTAATTTGGCAATTGAATTTCACCCCAGAACAAAATCTATCCTTTGCCGGACACTATTTAACTTGGCCAGCCACTGCTGGAACACCAGATTTAGGGGATTGCTATTTTGGCAATTGAATTTAACCCCAGAAATGTATGTATCCTTTGCCGGACACCATTGAAATTGGCCAGCAACAGCTGAAACCACTGATTTATGGTATTGCTATTTTGGCAATTGAATTTCTCCCCAGAACAAAATATATCCTGTGCCGGACACTATTAAATTTTGCCAGCCTCAGCTGAAACCACTGATTTACGGTATTACTATTTTGGCAATTGAATTTCACCCCAGAACAAAATGTATCCTTTGCCGGACACTATTACACTTGGCCAGCCATAGCTGAAACCACTGATTTATGGTATTGCTATTTTGGCAATTGAATTTCACCCCAGAACAAAATATATCCGGTGCCGGACGCTATTAAACTTGGCCAGCCATATCTGAAACCACTGATTTACGGTATTACTATTTTGGCAATTGAATTTCACCCCAGAAGAAAATCTATCTTTTGCCGGACACTTTTGAACTTGGCTAGCCACAGCTGAAACCACTGATTTAAGGTATTGCTATTTTGGCAATTGAATTTCACCCCAGTAAAAAATCTATCCTTTGCCAGACACTAATAAACTTGGCCAGCCACTGCTGGGACAACAGATTTAGCGGATTGCTATTTTGGCAATTGAATTTAACCCCAGAAAATTATCTATCCTTTGCCGGACACTATTGAACTTGGCCAGCCACAGCAAAAACACTGATTTATGGTACTGCTATTTTGGCAATTGAATTTCACCCCAGAACAAAATATATCTTTTGCCAGACACTATTAAACTTTGCCAGCCACAGCTGAAACCACTGATTTACGGTATTACTATTTTGGCAATTGAATTTCACCCCAGAACAAAATGTATCCTTTGCCAGACAGTATTACACTTGGCCAGCCACAGCTGAAACTACTGATTTATGGTATTGCTATTTTGGCAATTGAATTTCACCCCAGAACAAAATATATCCTTTGCCGGACACTATTACACTTGGCCAGCCACAGCTGAAACCACTGATTTATGGTATTGCTATTTTGGCAATTGAATTTCACCCCAGAACAAAATATATCCTTTGCCGGACACTATTACACTTGGCCAGCCACAGCTGAAACCACTGATTTATGGTATTGCTATTTTGGCAATTGAATTTCACCCCAGAACAAAATATATCCTTTGCCGGACCCTATTAAACTTGTCTAGCCATAGCTGGAACACCAGATTTATGGTATTTCTATTTTTGCAACTGAATTTCACAGCAGAAAAAAAAATATCATTTTGCCGGACACTATTGAATTTGGCCAGCCACAGCAAAAACACTGATTTATGGTACTGCTATTTTGGCAATTGAATTTCACCCCAAAACAAAATATATCCTTTGCCGGACACTATTAAACTTGTCCAGCCACAGCTGGAACACCAGATTTACGGTATTTTCTATTTTGGCAACTGAATTTAACCCCAGAACAAAATGTATCCTTTGCTGGACACTATTAAACTTGGCCAGCCACAGCTGGGACATCAGATTTACGGTATTGCTAGTTTGGCAATCAAATTTCACCCCAGAACAAAATAAATCCCTTGCCGGACACTAATAAACTTGATCAGCCACTGCTTAGACACCAGATTTATAGTATTGCTATTTTGGCAATTGAATTTCACCCCAGTAAAAAATCTATCCTTTGCCGGACACTAATAAACTTGGCCAGCCACTGCTGGAACAACAGATTTAGCGGATTGCTATTTTGGCAATTGAATTTAACCCCAGAAAATTATCTTTCCTTTGCCGGACACTATTGAACTTGGCCAGCCACAGCTGAAACCACTGATTTTCGGTATTGCTATTTTGGCAATTGAATTTCACCCCAGAACAAAATCTATCATTTGCCGGACACTATTTAACTTGGCCAGCCACTGCTTGGACACCAGATTTAGGGGATTGCTATTTTGGCAATTGAATTTCACCCCAGAAAATTATCTATCCTTTGCCGGACACTATTAAACTTTGCCAGCCACAGCTGAAACCACTGATTTAAGGTATTAATATTTTGGCAATTGAATTTCACCCCAGAAGAAAATCTATCTTTTGCCGGACACTTTTGAACTTGGCTAGCCACAGCTGAAACCACTGATTTAAGGTATTGCTAATTTGGCAATTGAATTTCACCCCAGAACAAAATCTATCCTTTGCCGGACACTATTTAACTTGGCCAGCCACTGCTGGAACACCAGATTTAGGGGATTGCTATTTTGGCAATTGAATTTAACCCCAGAAATGTATGTATCCTTTGCCGGACACCATTGAAATTGGCCAGCAACAGCTGAAACCACTGATTTATGGTATTGCTATTTTGGCAATTGAATTTCTCCCCAGAACAAAATATATCCTGTGCCGGACACTATTAAATTTTGCCAGCCTCAGCTGAAACCACTGATTTACGGTATTACTATTTTGGCAATTGAATTTCACCCCAGAACAAAATGTATCCTTTGCCGGACACTATTACACTTGGCCAGCCACAGCCGAAACCACTGATTTATGGTATTGCTATTTTGGCAATTGAATTTCACCCCAGAACAAAATATATCCGGTGCCGGACGGTATTAAACTTGGCCAGCCACATCTGAAACCACTGATTTACGATATTACTATTTTGGCAATTGAATTTCACCCCAGAAGAAAAGCTATCTTTTGCCGGACACTTTTGAACTTGGCTAGCCACAGGTGAAACCACTGATTTAAGGTATTGCTATTTTGGCAATTGAATTTCACCCCAGTAAAAAATCTATCCTTTGCCGGACACTATTTAACTTGGCCAGCCACTGCTGGGACAACAGATTTAGCGGATTGCTATTTTGGCAATTGAATTTAACCCCAGAAAATGTATGTATCCTTTGCCGGACACTATTGAACTTGGCCAGCAACAGCTGAAACCACTGATTTATGGTACTGCTATTTTGGCAATTGAATTTCACCCCAGAACAAAATATATCCTTTGCCGGACACTATTAAACTTTGCCAGCCACAGCTGAAACCACTGATTTACGGTATTACTATTTTGGCAATTGAATTTCACCCCAGAACAAAATGTATCCTTTGCCGGACACTATTACACTTGGCCAGCCACAGCTGAAACCACTGATTTATGGTATTGCTATTTTGGCAATTGAATTTCACCCCAGAACAAAATATATCCGGTGCCGGACGGTATTAAACTTGGCCAGCCACATCTGAAACCACTGATTTACGATATTACTATTTTGGCAATTGAATTTCACCCCAGAAGAAAAGCTATCTTTTGCCGGACACTTTTGAACTTGGCTAGCCACAGGTGAAACCACTGATTTAAGGTATTGCTATTTTGGCAATTGAATTTCACCCCAGTAAAAAATCTATCCTTTGCCGGACACTATTTAACTTGGCCAGCCACTGCTGGGACAACAGATTTAGCGGATTGCTATTTTGGCAATTGAATTTCACCCCAGTAAAACATCTATCCTTTGCCGGACACTATTTAACTTGGCCAGCCACTGCTGGGACAACAGATTTAGCGGATTGCTATTTTGGCAATTGAATTTCACCCCAGTAAAAAATCTATCCTTTGCCGGACACTATTGAACTTGGCCAGCCACAGCAAAAAACACTGATTTATGGTACTGCTATTTTGGCAATTGAATTTCACCCCAGAACAAAATATATCTTTTGCCAGACACTATTAAACTTTGCCAGCCACAGCTGAAACCACTGATTTACGGTATTACTATTTTGGCAATTGAATTTCACCCCAGAACAAAATGTATCCTTTGCCAGACACTATTACACTTGGCCAGCCATAGCTGAAACTACTGATTTATGGTATTGCTATTTTGGCAATTGAATTTCACCCCAGAACAAAATATATCCTTTGCCGGACCCTATTAAACTTGTCCAGCCACAGCAGGAACACCAGATTTATGGTATTTCTATTTTTGCAACTGAATTTCACAGCAGAAAAAAAAAATCATTTTTCCGGACACTATTGAATTTGGCCAGCCACAGCAAAAAAACACTGATTTATGGTACTGCTATTTTGGCAATTGAATTTCACCCCAAAACAAAATATATCCTTTGCCGGACACTATTAAACTTCTCCAGCCACAGCTGGAACACCAGATTTACGGTATTTTCTATTTTGGCAACTGAATTTAACCCCAGAAAAAATATATCCTTTGCCGGACACTATTAAACTTGGCCAGCCACAGCTGGGACACCAGATTTACGGTATTGCTATTTTGGCAATCAAATTTCACCCCAGAACAAAATATATCCCTTGCCGGACATTAATAAACTTGGCCAGCCACTGCTGGAACAACAGATTTAGCGGATTTCTATTTTGGCAATTGAATTTCACCCTAGAACATAATATATCTTTTGCCGGACACCATTAAACTTGGCCAGACAAGTCTGAAACCACTAATTTACGGTATTACTATTTTGGCAATTGAATTTCACCCCAGAACAAAATATATCCTTTGCCAGACTCTATTACACTTGGCCAGCCATAGCTGAAACCACTGATTTATGGTATTGTTATTTTGGCAATTGAATTTCACCCCAGAACAAAATATATCCTTTGCCAGACACTATTACACTTGGCCAGCCACAGCTGAAACCACTGATTTATGGTATTGCCATTTTGGCAATTGAATTTCACCCCAGAACAAAATATATCCTTTGCCTGACCCTATTAAACTTGTCCAGACACAGCTGGAACACCAGATTTTGGTATTGCTATTTTTGCAAATGAATTTCACAGCAGAAAAAAATATATTAATTGCCGGACACTATTGAACTTGGCCATCCACAGCTGGGACACCAGATTTACGGTTTTGCTATTTTGGCAATTGAATTTCACCCCAGTTAATAATATATCCTTTGCCGGACACAATTAAACTTGTCCAGCCACAGCTGAAACTACTGATTTACGGTTTTGCTATTTTGGCAATTGAATTTCACAGCAGAAAAATAATATATCCTTTGCCGGACACTAGTGAACTTGGCCAGCCACAAATGGGACACCAGATTTACGGTATTGCTATTTTGGCAATCGAATTTCACCCCAGAACAAAATATATCCGTTGTCGGACAGTATTAAACTTGTCCAGCCACTGCTTGGACGACAGATTTAGGGGATTGCAATTTTGTCAATTGATTTTCACCCTAGAGAAAAATATATCCTTTGCCAGACACTATTAAACTTTGCCAGCCTCTGATGGGACACCAGATTTACTGTATTGCTATTTTGACAATTGGATTTAACCCCAGAACAAAATATATCCTTTTCCGGACACTATAAACCTTGGCCAGCCACAGCTATAACCAATGATTTATGGTATTGCTATTTTGGCAATTGAATTTAACCCCAGTAAAAAATCTATCCTTTGCCGGACACTATTAAACTTGGCCAGCCACTGCTTGGACACCAGATTTAGGGGATTAGTTTTTTGGCAATTGAATTTATCCCATGAAAATTATCTATCCTTTGCCGGACACTATTGAACATGGCCAGCCACAGCTGAAGCCACTGATTTACTGGTATTGCTATTTTGGCAACTGAATTTCACCCCAAAACAAAATCTATCCTTTGCCGAACACTATTTAACTTGTCCAGCCACTGCTTGGATACCAGATTTAGGGGATTGCTATTTTGTCAATTGAATTTCACCCTAGAAAAAATATATCCTTTGCCAGACACAATTAAACTTTGCCAGCCACTGCTGGGACACAACATTTACGGTATTGCTATTTTGGCAATTGAATTTAACCCCAGAACAAAATATATCCATTGCCAAACACTATAAAACTTGGCCAGCCACAGCTATAACCACAAATTTATGGTATTTTGGCAGTTGAATTTCACCCCAGTAAAAAATCTATCCTTTGCCGGACACTACTAACTTTGCCAGTAACAGCTGGGACACCAGATTTACGGTATTGCTATTTTGGCAATTGAATTTAACCCCAGAAAATTATCTATCCTTTGCCGGACACTATTAAACTTGGCCAGCCACTGCTGGGACACCAGATTTAGGGTTTAGTATTTTGGCAATTGAATTTAACCCCAGAAAATTAACTATCCTTTGCCGGAAACTATTGAACTTGGCCAGCCACATCTGCAACAACAGATGTTATAGCTATTTTGGCAATTAAACTTCACCTCAGAAAGGTATCTATCTTTTGCCGGACACTATTAAACTTGGCCAGCTACAGCTGGGACACCAGATTTACGGTATTGCTATTTTAGCAATTGAATTTAACCCCAGAAAATTATCTATCCTTTGCAGGACACTATTATACTTTGCCAGCCACTGCTGGGACACCATATTTAGGGGATTGCTATTTTTGCAATTGAATTTAACCCCAGAAAATTATCTATCCTTTGCCGGACACTACTGAACTTGGCCAGCCACAGCTGAAACCACTGATTTACGGTATTGCTATTTTGGCAATTGAATTTCACCTCAGAACAAAATATATCCTTTGTTGGCCACTATTAAACTTGTCTAGCCACTGCTGGGACACCAGATTTAGGGGATTGCTATTTTGGCAATTGAATTTCACCCCTGATAATTATCTATCATTTGCCGTACACTATTAAACTTGGCCAGCCACATCTGCAACCACTGATTTACGTTATAGCTATTTTGGCAATTAAACTTCACCTCAGAAAAGTATCTATGCTTTGCCGGACACTATTAAAATTGGCCAGCCACTGCTGAAACCACTGATTTACGGTATTGCTATTTTGGCAATTAAACTTCACCTCAGAAAAGTATCTATGCTTTGCCGGACACTATTAAAATTGGCCAGCCACTGCTGAAACCACTGATTTACGGTATTGCTATTTTGGCAATTAAACTTCACCTCAGAAAGGTATCTATCCTTTGCCGGACACTATTATACTTGGCCAGCTACAGCTGGGACTCCAGATTTACGGTATTGCTATCTTGGCAATTGAATTTAACCCCAGAAAATTATCTATCCTTTGCAGCACACTATTGAACTTGGCCAGCCACTGCTGGGACACCAGATTAAGGGGATTACTATTTTGGCAATTGAATTTCACCCCAGAAAATTATCTATCCTTTGCCGGACACTATTAAACTTGGCCAGCCACTGCTGGGACACCAGATTTTGGGTATTGCTATTTTGGCAATTGAATTTCACTCTAGAAAATTATCTATCCTTTGCAGGACACTATTGAACTTGGCCAGCCACAGCTGAAACCACTGATTTACTGGCATTGCTATTTTGGCAATTGAATTTCACCCTTGAACAAAATATATCCTTTGCCGGACACTATGAAACTTGGCTAGCCACTGCTGGGACACCAGATTTAAGGGATTGCTATTTTGGCAATTGAATTTCACCCCAGATAATTATCTATCCTTTGCCGAACACTATTAAACTTGTCCAGCCACATCTGCAACCACTGATTTACATTATAGATATTTTGGCATTTAAACTTCACATCAGAAAAGTATCTATCGTTTGTCGGACACTATTAAACTTGGCCAGCCACTGCTGGGACACCAGATTTATGGTATTGCTATTTTGGCAATTGAATTTAACCCCAGAACAAAATCTATCCTTTGCCGGTCACTATTAAACTTGGCCAGCCACTGCTGGGACACCAGATTTTGGGGATTGCTATTTGGCAATTGGATTTCACCCCAGATAATTATCTATCCTTTGCCGGACACTATTAAACTTGACCAGCCACATCTGCAACCACTGATTTACATTATAGATATTTTGGCATTTAAACTTCACCTCAGAAAAGTATCTATCCTTTGCCGGACACTATTAAACTTGGCCAGCCACTGCTGGGACACCAGATTTATGGTATTGCTATTTTGGCAATTGAATTTAACCCCAGTAAAAAATCTATCCTTTGCCGGACACTATTAAACTTGGCCTGCCACTGCTTGGACACCAGATTTAGGGGATTAGTTTTTGGCAATTGAATTTATCCCATGAAAATTATCTATCCTTTGCCGGACACTATTGAACATGGCCAGCCACAGCTGAAGCCACTGATTTACGGTATTGCTATTTTGGCAACTGAATTTCACCCCAAAACAAAATCTATCCTTTGCCGAACACTATTTAACTTGTCCAGCCACTGCTTGGATACCAGATTTAGGGGATTGCTATTTTGTCAATTGAATTTCACCCTAGAAAAAATATATCCTTTGCCAGACACAATTAAACTTTGCCAGCCACTGCTGGGACACAACATTTACGGTATTGCTATTTTGGCAATTGACTTTAACAACAGAACAAAATATATCCATTGCCAAACACTATAAAACTTGGCCAGCCACAGCTATAACCACAAATTTATGGTATTTTGGCAGTTGAATTTCACCCCAGTAAAAATCTATCCTTTGCCGGACACTACTAACTTTGCCAGTAACAGCTGGGACACCAGATTTACGGTATTGCTATTTTGGCAATTGAATTTAACCCCAGAAAATTATCTATCCTTTGCCGGACACTATTAAACTTGGCCAGCCACGGCTGGGACGCCAGATTTAGGGGTTTAGTATTTTGGCAATTGAATTTAACCCCAGTAAATTATCTATCCTTTGCCGGAAACTATTGAACTTGGCCAGCCACATCTGCAACAACAGCTTTACGTTATAGCTATTTTGGCAATTAAATTTCACCTCAGAAAGGTATCTATCTTTTGCCGGACACTATTAAACTTGGCCAGCTACAGCTGGGACACCAGATTTACGGTATTGCTATTTTAGCAATTGAATTTAACCCCAGAAAATTATCTATCCTTTGCAGGACACTATTAAACTTTGCCAGCCACTGCTGGGACACCATATTTAGGGGATTGCTATTTTTGCAATTGAATTTAACCCCAGAAAATTATCTATCCTTTGCCGGACACTACTGAACTTGGCCAGCCACAGCTGAAACCACTGATTTACGGTATTGCTATTTTGGCAATTGAATTTCACCTCAGAACAAAATATATCCTTTGTCGGCCACTATTAAACTTGTCTAGCCACTGCTGGGACACCAGATTTAGGGGATTGCTATTTTGGCAATTGAATTTCACCCCCTGATAATTATCTATCCTTTGCCGTACACTATTAAACTTGGCCAGCCACATCTGCAACCACTGATTTACGTTATAGCTATTTTGGCAATTAAACTTCACCTCAGAAAAGTATCTATCCTTTGCCGGACACTATTATACTTGGCCAGCTACAGCTGGGACACCAGATTTACGGTATTGCTATCTTGGCAATTGAATTTAACCCCAGAAAATTATCTATCCTTTGCAGCACACTATTGAACTTGGCCAGCCACTGCTGGGACACCAGATTTAGGGGATTGCTATTTTTGCAATTGAATCTAACCCCAGAAAATTATCTATCCTTTGCAGGACACTACTGAACTTGGCCAGCCACAGCTGAAACCACTGATTTACGGTATTGCTATTTTGGCAATTGAATTTCACCCCAGAACAAAATATATCCTTTGCAGGACACTATTAAACTTGGCCAGCCACTGCTGGGTCACCAGATTAAGGGGATTACTATTTTGGCAATTGAATTTCACCCCAGAAAATTGTCTATCCTTTGCCGGACACTATTAAACTTGGCCAGCCACTGCTGGGACACCAGATTTAGTGGATTGCTATTTTGGCAATTGAATTTCACCCCATAAAATTATCTATCCTGTGATGGACACTATTAAACTTGACCAGCCACTGCTTGGACCCCAGATTTTGGGGATTGCTATTTTGGCAATTGAATTTCCCCCAGAAAAAATATATCCGTTGCCATACACTATTAAACTTGGCCAGCCACTGCTGTGACACCAGATTTTGGGGATTGCTATTTTGGCAATTGAATTTCACCCAAGAAAAATATCTCTCCTTTGCCGGACACTATTAAACTTGGCCAGCCACAGCTGAAAGTGCTGATTTACGGTATTGCTTTTTGGCAATTGAATTTCACCCCACAACAAAATATATCCTTTTACGGACACTATTAAACTTGTCCAGCCACAGCTATAACCACTGATTTATGGTATTGCTATTTTGTCAATTGAATTTCACCCTAGAAAAAAAATATATCCTTTGCCGTACACTATTAAACTTGGCCAGCCACAGCTGAAACCACTGATTTACGGTATTGCTATTTTGGCAATTGAATTTCACCCCAGAACAAAATTTATCCTTTGCCTGACACTATTATACTTTGCCAGCCACTGCTGGGACACCAGATTTAGTGGATTGCTATTTTGGCAATTGAATTTCACCCCATAAAATTATCTATCCTGTGATGGACACTATTAAACTTGACCAGCCACTGCTTGGACCCCAGATTTTGGGGATTGCTATTTTGGCAATTGAATTTCCCCCCAGAAAAAAATATATCCGTTGCCATACACTATTAAACTTGGCCAGCCACTGCTGTGACACCAGATTTTGGGGATTGCTATTTTGGCAATTGAATTTCACCCAAGAAAAATATCTCTCCTTTGCCGGACACTATTAAACTTGGCCAGCCACAGCTGAAAGTGCTGATTTACGGTATTGCTTTTTTGGCAATTGAATTTCACCCCACAACAAAATATATCCTTTTACGGACACTATTAAACTTGTCCAGCCACAGCTATAACCACTGATTTATGGTATTGCTATTTTGGCAATTGAATTTCACCCTAGAAAAAAAATATATCCTTTGCCGTACACTATTAAACTTGGCCAGCCACAGCTGAAACCACTGATTTACGGTATTGCTATTTTGGCAATTGAATTTCACCCCAGAACAAAATTTATCCTTTGCCTGACACTATTATACTTTGCCAGCCACTGCTGGGACACCAGATTTAGGGGATTGCTATTTTGGCAATGGAATTTCACCATAGAAAAAATCTATCCTTTGCCAGACAGTATTACACTTGGCTAGCCACAGCTGGAACAGCAGATTTAGGGGATTGCTATATGGCAATTGAATTCAACCCCTCAATAAAATATAGAAATTTCCATCCTGAGTTTCTAGGGGTGACAATAAGTACAGCCAAGCCCCTGATGTAGGATATAGTAAAAAAAAAAAAAAAAAACTAGTATTATGGATTGATGGACTTGGTGGCAGATTGTTCTGGTGCACCACAAGACACAAAATGGCCGCCGATCACTGCAGAAAAAATTGACAGAAAAACGCTCTGTGCAGCCTAAAAATCAGTAAGCAATTAACTAGCAGAAGTTGAATGATTCACAGCTGTAGATCGATCACTTCATTAGTTGTTTTTGCTGAGTTTTCCTGCCTTATCTCGCCCTCACAGCAGCTGCGTCCCTATCCCTACACTAATCAGAGCAGAGTGACGTGCGATGCTACGTGACTCCAGCCTAAATAGAGGCTGGGTCACATGCTGCACTTCTCCAATCACAGCCATGCATGCAATGCAGCCACTGCATCGGTGGCAGGCCATAATGTTGGATCGCAACCAACCGCAGCCAGATGAGGCAGGAGGGATATATTCACTGGACACCAGTATATCCCGCGACGGTAGGTGATACAGTATGTGGATAATCGCCTATTACCTCGCGTAGGTCCGGGTCAAGCTGCAGAACTGCCCAATTATTTTGAATCACATTCCGTATTTCTGGGGCTGCTCTGTCAAAGGTGGAGATGAGACGAATCAGTCTCGTGGTTAGGGCAACTTTTGGTCCAGGGGTTAACAAGTAAGTTCTGTCTTCCTGAAGCGACATCTTATATGCTTCTCTTAGGACTCAATCAGGATACCCTCGTTGTAAAACCGGGTATGCATATCCCGTGCTTGCCTGATAAACTCCCCTTGGTGGAGCATTTCTCCTCAAGCGAAGGTATTGCCCCTTTGGAATGCCATGCTTGAGTGGTAGGGTATGGTTGCTCTCCCACCTCAACAAAGTATTTGTAGAGGTGGACTTCCTGTATACTGAAGTTTCCAGTTTTCTGTTGGATGATTTGGAGATGAGAACATCCAAAAATGGCAAACACTGGGCATAAATCTCGGAGGTAAACCGCATCCCTATGGAGTTCTTATTGAGTCCCTCCACCAAGCTTTTGAAGCCCACCAAATTGCCATTCCAGATGATAAAAATAACCGCGCCCACAGTTGAAACCTGTCAATCAAGCTCTATCTGTTTTTTTAAGTTTACTGACGGCAGTACACTTTGCCGCCAGGGAACGCGTCCTTTGCTTTCCCTTTATCCTACCATATATTTCCGCCCGACGGCCTGCTTGATTGCGCCCTTTGGGCCGTCACAAGCGGTTGAGCGCAGCGCTTGTTCTCTGCGCTCCATAGCTTGCGCCCATCACGTGACCGGAAGCAATGGAACGCAGCCCTTGTTCTCTGCGCTCCATAGCTCCCCTTCGTGCTCGTCACGTGACCGGAAGTTTCATCTGCGCTCATCAGGGGGCGGCCACTCGCTGCTGGCGCAAACTTTCTGCATATTTAAAGTCGCTATGCAAGTGAGTCTAGCTGCTTTCGTACAGAGGGGGCACTCACCATTGGAGGCCTCCCTTCTTGATTAGTTTCCTCTCCCACTGGATTAGGACGTTACGGGATTATACCCTGTTGCCCACTGGCATCTCTATAATCCGCCCTTTTTTGGGCCATATACTGGATGATGCGGTGAGCCCCATAACATACCACGTTTGTGGCTCACAAAGGCGCTTCTTTGATCGTTCCTCATTGGAGTATCGATCCCAGTATATTCATACAAGCCCTTTTTCTAGCCCCATTTTGTCCACTACTCCCTGATGATTTTTTAGGCACACATGAAATGTGGGACGTCGGAAGGTATCTTTTATATGGGAGCTCCCTTTTGCTTTAGGGCATAACCAGGGACTCCGGCCATCTAGGGACAGGGATCCGGACGGGGTCGCCCCTTTCAGTGCGGGTGCTCTGTATAGGTAGGTAGGGTGTCTGATAGCCCCCTCTTTTAGGGTTTATATAGGGATTTATCCAGCTCCCACCTACCCCCTCCTATACAGAGTCCCCAATTTCCTGTCCGTCCAATGTACTGGATATCGACAGCAACCAACCGGGACTTGACTCTATCCACCCACCATGTGGTTTCCATAGCAGCCAACCCAGTGGTCCATTTTTTCCTCCCTGATTGACTACATTGAGGATCTGGTGAGCACGTTCCATGTTACTGTCTTGTTTACATGGAAGTTGCTATGTCTCTATGTCACATTGTATGTCTCGGTGGTTTGCAGACTAACCAAGCTTTTTGAGCCTGTTGTTTAGCCAAGGGCCCAGCAGCTTTGCTTCCACCTGAATAGGTGTAATATTTTCACTTGTTACTTGGCACATATATTTTATACACTAAAGCATTAAAAGTTATGTTTTAGTTTTATCATTCCCACTCTATTCCCTTTTAGGGATTAGTATTTTTGTTTTTGAATTTGGGAGGATTTAGGTTGGGGACAGCACGATAACCCCGCCACCTGTGTGTTTACCTAGAAATATCTATATTAATAATATAGAATACTAAATGAAAAAAAAAAAAAACCTTTATTAAAAATGACACCATGCAATAAAGAATAAAAATGAAAAAAATAATGAATAATAAAAATGTTAAGAATGCCCATTCTGATATTAGGATATAATGGGATGTAAAATATAAAATATAAATCTATAAAACGCAAATTGGACAATAAGGTCCTTATATTAGATAAAGTTCATATAAAATGCTTGAATGAATTGATATGAAGAAGCCCCACCGTCAAGGGGAAACCCACCGAGCTATACCAATACTCAGTGGGGCTCACCCTCAACAGGAGGCCCCCACCAAACCCTACAGGAAACCAAATAATTCATATTCTGCATTCAATCCTCCTGGAATCATAGTTTCCATTTCAAAAATCCTTTGTGTTTCCATTCTCAACATCTTGCTAATATGGGTTCCACCTCTCCAACTTCTAGACACTTAATCTATGGCCGCAAACTTCAAACCTGATGGATCACTATTGTGGGCAACTTTAAAATGTTTTGATAATGAATGGGTTTCTAAACCTTTTTAAATATTCTCTATATGTTCTGCAAGACGTTTTTTAAGAGGTCTCTTAGTTCTACCAATATATTGTCCTTTGCAGGGACACCCTATGATGTAAATGATATTCTCTGAGTAACAGGACAAAAACTCCTTTATATTATGTTTATACCCATTCATTGTTGAAATTATCTCATTAGTCTGTCTTGCAAAGGATGTCAGTTTGCAATTTCCACATTGTCCACACCTAAAAAATCCACTCAAATTGCTCTGTATAGACATATTTTTTTGTGCATTTTCCTTAATGGTTGGTGCTACTTTATTGTTGGTGCTACTTTATTGCCCAGACTAGGTGCCTTTGTGAATACAATTAAAGGTTTAGGTGGAATAATCTTACCCATTACTTAATCTATTTTTATTATATCCCAATATTTGTATAAGATATTTTTTACTTTTCTATAAACGCTGCTGTAAGGTAATATTATTCTCAATTGATTTTCTTTTAGTTCTTTACTATTTTTATCTTTCTCCATAAAAAATTCTGCTCTCTCCATATTCCTCACTTTAGTTAAAGCTACGTCCAAAATTTCTTCAGGATATTTTTTTTTTTAAATTGTTTCTTCATTTTGTCTGCTTCCCACTCAAATTGTTCAGCTGCTGTACTGTTGCGTTTCAACCTACAAAATTGGCCCTGGGGAATATTCACAAGCCAACTAGGTAAGTGGCCACTGTTAAATAAAATGTAACTGTTTCGTGCTGAGGGCTTAATATATGTACAAGTGTTCAATTTTTTATTTTCAACATAAATGTTCAAGTCTAAAAATTCTAAATTTTCTTTACTGGTAGTACCAGAGAACTTAAGATTATAGTTATTGTCATTAATGAATTCCAAAAATGTGTTTGGAATATATCTCTGCCAGAGCACCAGGTCGGCCATAAATAAATTTAAATTACTGGGGGCGAACCTGGTGCCCATGGCAGTACCCCGGGTTTGCAAATAAAAATCACCATTAAAATTAAAATAATTGTGGGATAAAATAAAATTGATACCTTCAATTAAAAAATCTATCTGTTGGGATGCCAACCTTCCTTCTTGTATTAATTGTTCTTTTTACAGCTTTCTTTCCTTGTTCATGGTCAATGACCGTGTACAAAGATTGAACATCCAGTGAGCCCATAATCCAATGTTCTTCAAACTGTGGATTCTCTATTATTTAAATTATTTGTGTCGTGTCTTTTACATATGAAGGTTTCTTTTTAACTCTGGGTTGAAGTAAAATATCAATATATTGCGAAAGATTGGCCGTTAGAGGGAATTAATACCTGACACGATAGGACGTCCCGGTGGATTATTCTTGTCTTTGTGAATTTTGGGAATACAGAAGACTGGTATATGTGGATATTTGTTTAGTATATAGTTGTATTCATCATTATTTAAAATCTCTCTATCTTTCCCATTTTTACAAAAATTCTCTAAATGGGTGTAAAATTGGTCAGTTGGGTCCTTTAACAATTTTTGGTAAGTATTTGTATCTGACAATTGACGTAGACATTCTATATTGCATTTTTCCACATCCTGTAAAACTATTGATCCTCCCTTATCCGCCGGACAAATTACAATATTATTTTCTTTTGTAAAGATTTAAGTGCTGCAGTTTCTTTTTGTGTCAGGATGTTTCGTTTGTATTTAATATCGTTCTTAATTTTCCTTACATCTTTTATTACACATTCCTTAAATGTAATCATCTCTTGACTTAGTTCATTTTTGGATTTTTTTTACGTGTTTTTAAGGGTGGTATGGGTGAAAGTATCATAATGATCAGTGGGATTTATTTCTCGATTTATTGGTTTTTTTAAAAATATTTTTTCAAACACAACTTACTTATACATTTTTCCACCCCGATAAAAGTTTCAAATTTATTGAGAGGTTTCGTAGGCGCAAATTTGAGGCCTTTATTTAATAACTGATTCTGGGTGTCCGACAGCGTGACAGAGCTCAAATTTATAATGGCATCATTAGTGACCAAAGGTGATATTCTCTGTGGTAATAGTGTCTTTTTCTTGTCCCTCTTCTTGTCTTCCACTTTCAAATTCGTGATATCTCATCCTGGAGTGATGGTTGTGATTGTGATAATCGTTGTGTTGGTTGTGTGCTCTTCTTATTATTGGTATCCTGTATTAGTGTTGTACATTCTGTGTTTTATTCCGCAAATTGTATTGGTGATCTATAGGGGTATTTTTTTGTGTGATTTGTGTCCTCAACAGAGGTGATGTTTGTCTCATTCGTGTTTTTTTTATTATTTCCCGTTATATTGTATCCAAATTGTTACACACTTTCGTCTGTAACAAAAATATATTCCTCATTTTTGGAATTTTATCTACTACTACTTTTATTTCAGAAATGTGTTTAGTGGTTTCCTCCAATATTTCCATACGTCTTTTAATACAAAATTAGTCAAAGCTACAGATTGTTCATGTAGTAAATTCTCCCAATCTTTATTATTCAAAGTTACATAAATCTTGTGCTGGAATTTTATTTACATTTGAACCTTTAGGGATCCTATTGATCTCAATACATCTTTTTAGTGTTTTAACCTCCCACCGTTGTTTCAATTGGCGAATCAGTAATATTTCCAATTCCTTAAAAGCACTACTAATACATAAATCGTCACTTGTATTAGCATTTTCAAAGTGGAAATTTTTCACTTTCTGTTTTTTAATTTCAATGTGGTCCCAAATATCCATGGTGTTCCACCAATCCATGCAATCTACAAGGGTGAAAGACAGTACCAATTTAATAGATAGTAGTAAGACGCACTGGGTTGCTGGTTCACCAACCAGGGTGCTCTCAGTTCAGTAGTTTCACCCCACTACCTTGTAAATTGGCTTGAAATGAATATAAAAACCGGGCACACCTGAGATTACCTGGAAACCACATTTTAAAAATTTTATTAGTAAAAAAATAGTAGAGTATCTAAAAACACATTTGCACTGTATATAAATGTATATTGTGTAACATCATATAGCAGTCAAATGACATCAATATGCAGCATTGTTGAATAATTTATATAAAAGATGGCACTCGATTAATGAATGATGGTTTGCTAGATCCTAATGTTAGAATAGTTCTAATGATTCCCAGTTCATATATAGCAATATTGTATATAGCAGTGTTTGTCTATATAGCAGCAATAGGTGTAGCAGCAGTGATAACGATAATAGCAGCGGAGAAATCTAAATTCATGAACTTAAAAGCTAGTTCCAAATTAGCAGCAATGATCAAAGAAGGATTTTTTCATGCCCATATTCAATACAATAGCAGCCTTAACCATTCAACTATTGTAAAAGTCACTGAGTCAATCACTATGTCTAGCGTAGTATCGCCCAGACCATGTGTAGCGGCGTCCCGCTGTCTTGCTTTTCATTCTATTATGCCAAGTATTTGACACAATATTTCAAGTTTGCAATCACCCATCTGTATCCATCCATACAGTATTTGTTCCAGGGTGGTCTTTCAAATGGCATATAAAACGCAAATTAAGTCAATGCGATATCAATGAGTTTCTGCTGCGTTTCTGAGCAGAATTTTTATGGAGAAAGATAAAAATAGTAAAGAACTAAATGAAAATCAATTAAGAATAATAATACCTTACAGCAGGTCGTGTGCATGAAGCCTTAAATGCATATAAATTCAAATTTTAGATTTTTTTATAAATAAAGGTGAATTATATCAACTAAATTTTTAACTATCATGAAGTTCAATGTATCGCTGGAAAACATTCTCAGAATGGCTTGGATAAGTAAAAGCATTCCGAAGGTATTACCACATATAGTGTCAAGTTTCCAAAAATGGCCTGGTCCTTAAGCCAAAAACATATTCTGGTGTTTTTATAGACTTCCTCCCCATCCCCCAAAAAAACACCAGTGCAAATCTGTGTGTATGAAGAGCCTAGAAGGTGCTGACAATTACATATAAAAGAAAAGACAGAATTTTATCAGAATTTTATTCTCTTAAGACCTCATGCACATGACCGTAGTAAGTCTGTGTCCGTATTGCGGCCGGCAAACCATTCACTTGAATCAGTCCGCAGTCCGGAAGATACGGTGCAGTGCTGAATGGAAGCACGGATCGGAAGCTCATAAGTGCTTCTGTATGTTTTCTGTTCGTGCCTCCGCACCACAAAAAAGTAGTGTATGCACTTCTTTTTTGCGGTGCAGACCGTAGGATGCAGATCGCGGACCTCAGTCAAGTGAATAGGTGCCAGTGCATTGCGGTCATGTGCATGAAGCCTTACTTGGATTTTACACTTTTTTATTTTTATTTTATATTATTAAATTCAAAAAGTTTAGACAGTTCTGTTTATATCAATACCAATGGTAAATCATGTGAACCATGTTTTATCTTTAATATGACATTGGGAAATGACTTGAAAGAATAACTTTGGGATTTGATTTTTAACTGGAAATCCATTTCAAAAATTGGATCCGAACTTGGCTTCAGTTCTGACTGGTAACTCAGAACTAAAACTGAGTTCAGATCCAAGTTTTAAAATGGTTTTTCAGTTTAAAAATCAAATAACAAAGTTATTCACCGAAGTATTGCGAGACTTCGGGAATAACTGACTTTGCCTTGTTGGAAGCCATACATTTTAACACTGCACAAAGACGGATCTCTGTACAGCATAAATCCCAAGTTCTGATGCTCACTTCGCTCTTCCCTACCTAGAATGTATGGGCCACCGAGAGGTTTAGGTTATGTGAGAAGGTCATGTAGATAAGATAGGTAGTGATAAAAAGTAGCATTTTTATTCCCTCAGATGCAGTGGTTATTCTCCAGGAGCAATCCACTGTCAGTGACTGAACAGATCTCCTGCTATGAGATCACATGAGCCATTTGTTTGCTACGGCAGCCTTGGGCCTACGGAAGGCTCTGAGGAATGTCATAGATAAGTTTCTATGAAGCACTACCTGTGACAGGGCTTGGTGGTAATGTAGTAACTCTCCAGTAGACTGCAATTGTAAATCATTGCAGTCTAATGAGAAGGATTCAGATTACCACATGTTCAAGTCCCTTAGGGAGACTAAAAATGAATGTAAAAAAAGTTGCAGTTGTAAAAAGAGAGGAAAAAACAAAACAAAAAAAAAACTTTTGAGAAAGGTAGGGCGTGACTTAAATGTTTGGGCACACTATTTCTCCTTGGCTTTTTATAATTTTGTCTTTATATAATCTAGGGGCGACATGCCTCCAAATTCCATTTGGAGATCTGGTGGAGCCTCATCTCCAAAAAATCGGGAGATAGGAAGTCCTCAAGCAAAAATGGAGACATTTTTGAAATCTCCTCTTGGAAAAACCAGAGGAGGACAGAAACAGTCCGTTATAGAAAATGAAGGGGAAGAAAGGGAAGAGAATCCTAATAGAGCAGCTGATACTGGACCAGTTAAAAGTGCTGAATGTTTAGAAACGATTGATAAGAAACTAGCTGATATTTTTGTAGCCGTCAGGTCGACCAACCAATCGGTGGCAGACCTGACGGTTATGGTCAACTCTCTGCAGGCTGATACAGCCTTTATAATGGATGATCTCAACAAGATGCAGGAAAAAGTGAAGGGGGTGTCTGCAGCGCCAACAGAAGAGTTTGGACTATTAAAAAAGAGGTTGGAAGCATCTGCTTTTAACTATAAGGGGCTACATGATAAGTTAACAGATTTGTAGGATAGATCTCGAAGATACAATCTCCGGCCCTTGGGGTTCCCTGAGGGGGTGGAGAAGGATAACCCTGCTAGCTTTATACAGGAATGGTTGGTAAAGGAGCTTAATAATGTTTTTCTTTCGCCTCTTTTTTGTATTGAGCGAGCTCATCGGATACCCCCCCCCGGGTTCCCCCCAAAAGCAATACTAGCTAAGGTGCTTAGTTCGGCAGTTAGAGGTAAGATCCTTAGGTATAAAAGACAGCATACAGATATATCCTGATTTTTCTCGGGATTCCCAAATGAAACGTAAAGAGTATGCTGATATATAAAAAAAAAAAGGCTAATTATGGTAAGGGGAAAGTGATGTTATCTATGTTGTACCCTGCTAAATTGAGAGTGGTTCATAATGACTCTGTAAAATTATTTTCAAGTCATGTCGATGCTCTTCAGTGCAACTGGCATGTGGTCAGTAATGTATTTGTTTCCACACTCTCTTGCACTGATAAATTATGTTGCTATTATGGGGGCCCTTGAGGGAGGAGGGGGGAGCAGTGTTAAGTGGGCGGGGGGGGGTCATAATGGAAGAGGTTGACTTTTTGTCCGCTGAACCAAGGTTGGGTTGGGTTGGGTTGGGTTGGGTTGGGGGGGCGAGCACTCTTTTGGAGGACCTACACAGACAGTTTTTTTTTTCTCTCCTTCTTAGACGGATATGGTTATTAATGTACTAACCTGGAATGTTCGAGGTCTGGGCGACCGAATAAAATTGACCATAGTATTTTATCTGGTTTGTAGACACCTTCCTGCCATAGTCGCTCTTTTGGAAACCCATGCCTCATTAGACAACCTATTTAGTCTTAATAAGTCCTGGGCGAAATTAGAATATCATTCATGCTTTTCTTCCTTCTCAAGAGGTGTTTCTGTATACATTTATAAGGGGGTGGGGTGGACTTTGATCCTGTTGAGACGAGGGTGGACCGAGAGGGCAAATAAGTTTTTTTTTATACGGCAAATGGAGCAGTCAGTGGATAATAATTGCTTTTGTCTACATTCCTCCACCGCTTGCCGTAAAAGGCCCTTATAGAATTAGTTAAATTCAGGGCAGATAGAGATAGGTGCCCAATATTGATCTCTGGGGACTTTAACTGTGTGATGGACCCTAAGCTCGACAGGTTTTCAGCCTCCGCCAATTTAAGGCAAGATTCGGGAGCTTGTACACCTCTGTCTTGTTTTTGTCGAGAATTAGCCATAATTGACGTTTGGTGTTCTTTATACAGGAATAAAAAGGTATATTCCTGTTTTAGTCACAGTTATGCCTCTATGTCCAGGATAGATTTAGCCCTAGTGAATGACGCAATGATTTTCCAAATAAAAAAATGAAATATGAGGTTTATGGGGTTTCTGACCACTCCCGATTCTGATTCAAATTAAAGATGCAAAACATGAAGCAGGTAGGCGTTCCTTTAGGCTTAACCCACATTGTCTGCATATTGTTGATGGACGGAAGCTATTAATTGAGAAATTCTAGACTTTTGGCAATCTAATATTGGTTCTGCGCATATTCACTATGTCTGGGACGCATTGAAGGCCTTTATTAGAGGAATCTACCAAACTAAGATAAATCGGAAATGGAGACAATTACATTTACAAGAACTTTCCCTGTTTGAGAGGATTAAGACCCTTGAGGCCATATTTTCTCAAGGTAATGAGACGTCCTGGACTCAGTTGTTAGAAGCTAGAGACCAATATCAGCAGTTTATGAAGAAAAAGGCCATACATAAATTATTTTTTGGGGTCAAAAACAATATTCTGTAGCAGGCAAACCTAGTAAGATGCTTGCGGCCAGGGTGGCTAACTAAAAAGGGGCTACAAAAATTAGACAGATCAGGGATAGCGGTAGACAAATAGTCAATGCATCCCAAACTCCCGTTGAAAACCTGTTTTCTTTTTTGGAAACAGGGCAAATGGGTGTAAAGTTCAAAGATTGTCCTGTAAGTCTGATGCTCCAGAGGGTCTGGGACAAGGTGAGATCCCTTTTATAAGTCTCACATGACCTCTCATTTACTCCTCTCTGAGAAAACAGGAATTTGTTTGAATTTGGCAAGGTTCCTGGTTGGTCAGATTGGTGTTTGAGAGGCATCACTAAAGTTTATTTTCTTTTGGTTCTCCTAAGGAATTCCCAGCTATAGGGATTAATAATGCTCCCTTGAATCTATTCAAATATATGCAATTAAAACACGCTTATAGTTATACTAGTAATAAAAAATATTTACACATTAATCAAAATTTTTTGGGGGATTTTTGTTATAATAGTAGTGGTCATAGAATTAAAATCTCACAGATTTACAGTAAATTTTTAAAAGCACTTGGTGTTGTCACTAAATTTAAAAGCCCTCGTAAGTGGGAGAATGATTTGGGAAACACCATCTTATCCTGGCCCGAAATATATAAAAATAATAGAAAGTATATTAAATTCCTGCCCCATAGATTAATGCAATTCAAAATCATTCATGGTTTATACTACACTCCGAAGTTCTTATCTAAAATCTATCCTCAAAAGGACAAGAGTTTCTGTTGTCCCAAATGTAATAGCCCTGAGGCTGATTTTGTCCATCTTCTCTGGCCCTGCCCTTTCTGTGAACAAATTGTGGAAGGTCCTTTTCTATCCCAACATGGCTGTGACTCAGTGCACACAACAAGGTCCATAAAGACATGATTGGGTGAGTTTGGTGTGGACGAATTTGATTGGATTGCACAAAGCCTGTTAGGCTGAAAGCCATTGAACACCTTTGGAATGGACTAGAAAAGAGATTGTGAGCAAGGCCTTCTGGTCCGGCATCAGTGTTTGACATCAGAAATGATCTTTTGGATGAAGGGGCAAAAATTCTCACACACTACAAACTCTTGTAGAAAGCCTTCCAAAAGATTGGAAGGTGTTTTAGCTGCAAATGGATCAGCTCCACTACAAGAAAGTGTCCAAAAATGAGAAATGATTTTAAAATCAGCTTATATTCTTATAAAATGAATTCATACTCATCTTACTGTTCCCCTTCTGCTCTGGTTCAGAATCTTTCTGGGATGTCTGTTGGTCTTTACTTCCTGTTGCTTGTAAAGGCCAATTTTTTTTATCTTTTAATTACTACTACCACTTTTAGAAGCCCCACCAACCAGCTGTTTGAGAAGGCAGCGACCCTCACAGTGCTTGGTAAGCAGAGACAGGGTCAAGGGGTTACTCCAAGCACTGATGCCTTCTCAAATAGCTGATCATGAGAGTCCTGAGTGTCAGACTCCCACTGATAAGATACTGATGACTTATTCAGATGATTGGTCATCAGTAAAAAACACTTGGAAAACCTCTTTAAAAATCTGATTATTCTTGTTTTTTTTTGGTCTTTCTGGAACATTCTGTCCCTAGCCTAGTGTGGGCATTGAAGGGTTTTTCATAGTTAATGTCTTATTCTTTCAAACTGCTAGGAGCTTTTTAAAATGATAGGGAAAATCTTACCCTACTACCTCATGAACCCTCATATGTCCTATCCAGCACTAATTGCTCTTTTCTCTCCAATAAGCTGCAGCCATGTTGTACGGTTTTGGCTCTAGCGGTTACATCCTGTATAATCTACCTTCTGTTATCCACCATATTTGGCAATGTTGTGCACAAGAGCTTGCTAATGTTTTTTATGGCTGGACAACCTCGTTAAACTTAATTAGAATATTAACAGTTGTATAAAGCCCACATTACTTATCACTATCAATTCTTTCAATTTCTTTGTCAAGCTATGTTTTCTGTACAGCTTCAAAATATTATTCTGCCCTTTTCATTTATTCACTCATATTAAGCTTTGTAGAGTGGGGAATTGTTTTTCACAGCTTGTAATTTTCCATAAAATACAGAATATTTGTATACTGCAATCATAAATTGTTGAAGCATAGTTTAAAAGACCAGTTATCCACACATAAAATGTACAACACATTTGGCAAAAAGTAACCCCAAAGCAAATTGCAACCTGTCATTGTCCATAAACAATTCAATTAACCTGGCTGCTTTTGCATCCCGTTCATCACATTTCCTATTCTCTGCCTCTTTTTTTCTTTAATGTGTCTTATTTATAAGCTGAAAATATCATCCATTACCATAGCATGACAAAGCTGTCTTTATAAGACCCCAGGAATCCCATTAAAAGGTCTTTTACTGACAAGACTACAGCAAAGCTGTATTATTCAAATTGCATATCAGTCACAAAAATGGAAGGGTAATTTGTCAAAGTCACAGCAGTGCTCAATAACTATTTGAAGATGGCTCAGTAATTAATCATTAATATATTCCCTTCCTTTCATTTTCTGTGTAGCATACTCTGGTAATTGTCTTAAATAATAACACAAGGTATTTGATGTTTGTAAAAAGCCTCTTGATGGTTGGGTAGCGCTCACGATTTGCCCTGGACCTTTCTTATCATTTTTTGGAAGAACACTGCTCATCTGCCTCTTTTCATGCCAAGTCACTCAACCCCCGCATTAAAAACTTGAGATGTGTCATGTCTTAAGTTTTTCTTAGCAGGTTTATTTGTATATCAGTCTCTTAGCCATTTCAATGATCTTTAATAGGTCAATGGGGTCAGATTCACCAAGGCTTGTTAAGTCTTTTATTTAAGTAATAGGACTTTAGTTGAAGAACAGTTGAATGACACACACACTGACTTACTATGCTAATTATATGCAGTATTTAACTCTCATGTTGTGCCATTGAGAAGATTGTATTTGCTGTAGACATAAAAAAAAATTATGTAACAATACTAGAATGTTCATGCAGCTACCTCAAATTTTCAATAATCTTTTTCTAATTAGACTTTATCGCATAAATAATATCTTTAAAGGGGTTGTCGGGACAATTAAAACATTTTAAAGGCTCCCCATAGTGTTAAATAATACCTGGGTGACCAACCAAAACTTAACGTTTATTTTATTGCGGTTTAAGATAAATGCCCAACGAATATATAGCAAAATACAAAATAGCAACAGTGAACCAGTGATACAGTTCAATGTCCTTGGCACATAAACTGATATTCTGTGCCACAAATAAGTAAAACCAACAAGGTGTGTCAGAAGATAGAACAGATAGGAGAGACAGGTATACCGGGTCTCTTACCCTGTCACTCCCTTACTACCCATCCACAAGACACCATGATAACTATCCCTAATGAAACCCTTACAGACAGAACAGTGATTGCCCAGCTTCATCAAGATAAAAAGAAAAGGGAAACAAATTGGGAGTAGATGCAGGTGCAGTTGCATACCATACATCTAGTGTGCAATGGAAACTGTTCTGACGCGCTTCTCGGCTCACGCCGAATCATCAGGGGACCAATAAGTACAATAACCACTTATGAATGATCACGTCCGGTGATTACAGAGGCAGTGATCAGACACAAAGGAAAACGTGCTACTTAGCTGTCTGGTTGTTTCATCAGGGAGTCAGCTAGGTGGCTTCAGTAAAATCCAGCGTATGGTGGTCCATTCCCCAGGCCTTCCGCGCATGGCAGCAGCCGAGTTGACTCCCTGATGAAACAACCAGACAGCTAAGTAGAAGGAGCTGTCGAATCTTCCAAAGACCTCGATCAGCCCTGCACTAAGGCTGTACAGTGTTGTACTCTGCTGTACAACCTCTCTAGGGGCTGTATTTCCCTGTAATTGGGGCTACTATGTCAGCGCCAGTGACAGAAGAAATTAATAGTGGTAAAACAAAAAGTGACGTTAAATGTCCCCCAGAGGTCTTCTATGGCCTTATGGGGACGCAAAGTGTAAAATAAAATTAAAAAAATAATGTGCTTTATAAAAAAAAATAAAAAAAGGTTTTACATGTAAAATAAAAAATAATTCCCCAATTAAGGAATTTAAAAAAATAGAAAAAATAGAAAAAAAACAAAATAAAATAGACATATTTGGTATTGCAGCGTCCGTGACGGCCGGCTCTATAAATATATCACATGATCCACCATGTCCGATAAACACCATAAAAAAAAAACGGTGTCAAAAACAGCCATTTTTGTTACCTTACATCACAAAAAGTGCAACACTAAGTGATCAAAAGGCGTATGTCCCACAAAATGGTACCAATCAAACCATCACCTCATCCCGCAAAAAATGAGACCCTAACTAAGACAATCGTTAAAAAGTAAAATAAAACTTAAATAAATGAGATAAAGTAAGCATATTAGATATTGCCACGTCCGTGAAGCTCTGCTCTATACACATGTCACATGACCTAACCCCTCAGGTGAACTCTGTAAAAATAAATAAATAAAAACTGTGCTAAAACAACTAATTTTTTGGTCACTTTGCCCCATAAAGTGTTATAATGAATGATCAAAAATTCATATGTATCCAAACATGGTACCAAAAAAACATCAAATCTTCCTGCAAAAGACAAGCCCCTGAACAAGATGATCGGCAGAAAATTAAAAGAAATATGGCGTTCAGAAAATGGAGACAAAAACATTTTTTTTCAAAAATGCTTTATTATGTAAAACTGAAACAAACAAAGTAAGTAGACATATTTGATATCATTGAGTCCGTAACAACCTGCTCTATAAAAATAGCACTTGATCTACCCTGTGAGATCAATGTTTTACAAAATAAAAAATAAAGACGGTGCCAAAACAGCCATTTTTTGTTACCTTGCCTCTCAAAAACGTAAAATATAGCGCCACTAAAAATCATATGTACCCCAAAATAGTACCAATAAAACTGGCACCTTATCCCCTAGTTTCCAAAATGGGGTTGCTTTTTGGAGGAGTTTAAACTGTAAGGGTGCTTCAAATGGGACATTGCATCTAAAAACCAGTCCAGCAAAATCTGCCTTCCAAAAACCATATGGCGCTCCTTTTCTTCTGCGCCCTGCCGTGTCCCCTTACATCAGTTTATGACCATATGTGGGGTGTTTATGTAAACCACAGAACCAGTGTAATAAATATTTTACTCAGAGTAGGACCCCAGCACCCATCTCACAAGGCCTTTTATGGGTGCAGGTCCCTGGATGACTTCTTCCACCTTAGAGGTCTGGTCAATCAATTCCAACTACGTTTTAGAGACAGCACACCACTGCTACATAGAAACATAGTATATAAGACCGAAAAAAGACATTTGTCCATTCAGTTCGGCCTGTTTCCTACAAGTTGATCCAAAGGAAGGCAAAAAACTCCTATGAGGCAGAAGCCAATTTTCCCCACTTAAGGGGAAATAATTCCTTCCTGACTCTAATCAGGCAATCAGAATAACTCCTTGGATCAACGACCCCTCTCTAGTAGCTATAACCTGTAATATTATTACACTCCAGAAATGCATACAGTCCCCTCTCCAGCACTGTTATGTCTGCCTTGTTCACAGGAGCTCAGAACTGTACACAGTACTCCATGTGTGGTCTGACTAGTGATTTGTAAAGAGGTAGGACTATGTTCTCATCACCGGCATCTATGCCGCTTTTGATGCAACCCATTATCTTATTGGCTTTGGCAGTAGCTGCCTGACACTGGTTTTTACAGCTTAGTTTGCTGTGTATTAAAATGCCTAGATCCTTTTCCATGTCAGTGTTAACGAGTGTTTTACCATTTAGTATGTACGGGTGACTTGCATTATTCCTTCCCACGTGCATAACTTTACATTTGTCAGTGTTAAACCTCATCTGCCATTTCTCTGCCCAAGCCTCCAATCTATCCAGATCCCTCTGTAGCAGAAAACTGTTCTCTTCAGTGTTAATTACTATGCACAGTTTAGTGGCATCTGCAAAAATGGATATTTTACTGTGCAAGCCTTCCACAAGATCATTAATAAATATATTGAAGAGAATAGGTCCCAGTACCCCACTAGTGACAGTGACCTAATCTGAGTGTGTACCGTTAATAACCACCCTCTGATAGAATATTTGAATCTTTATTTACTCACCAATGGCTTGTTACATTTATTGCTTTGCATTGTTTTGGGCCCATAGTTGGCGCCCTTTTCAAGCTGGTGCTGGAGGGGACACTGAAATCCACAGTTTTGTTTGGCTGTGAAGCCTCCATGTGTTATAGAAAAAAATGGGTTAAAATGAAAAATCTGCCAAAAAAGTTAAATTTTGAAAATTTATCTCCATTTTTCTTTAATTCTTGTGGAACAACTAAAGGGTTAACAAAGTTTTTAACATAAGTTTTGAGTAACTTGAGGGGTGTAGTTTCTACAATGGGGTGATTTATGGGGTGTTTCCACTATATAAGTCTCACAAAGTGACTTCAGACCTGAACTTGTCCTTAAAAAGTGGGTTTTGTACATTTTCTTAAAAATTTGAGAATTGCTTCTAAAATTCTTAGCCCTCTAACATCCTAAAAAAACGAGGTCCCAGATAAAGTGCACACCAATGGAGGCGCCAATCCCAGGAGAGCAGGAATTGTGTTAGAGATAGTGGAGGGGGTATACCCAATCACTCTATATTGCATATAATAAAAACATGTGTAGGAGTAAAACCACGTTCCTCTTGGAAGGAGGAGTGGGGAGGACCCCAGGTGAGCAGTCTAAGTTGAATGATTTAGGTAAACATTCCAATTCAATAGTGACTGTACTCACTTCACAGGGGGGATGGACACAGGATAAAGCTCAAGACACCTGTGTCCTAATTCCCCCCTGGCCAGGATCGCGTATCTGATAGAACAAATTAACGGCAGCCAATGGCTGTAGGATTCTGGTCAATAAGATTTATTGAATAAACAAATTTCCAACGCGTTTCGGAGGTGCGATCTCCTCCTTCTTCAGGGGTAACATATAAACAATAAAAATGAACATTACAATGTGTCCGTGTGTAGTACTGTATACACTTATATGTATATATATATATATATATATATATATATATAAAAATACATAATAAAAACTGTACAAGGTCAGAGCTAGTGATAAAGCAACAAACTCATAAAATCTGAATCAGAGAATCAATAGTTCAAATGCACTGTACACCAAGAGGTGGACAGATTCCCATATCAAAAATTCATCTATAGTCTAAGGATTTAAACGCAGGAGATTTTATCAGTAATCTGTGCCCTGTGTGCCTAATTAGGGGTGCAGTTTTTTTTTTTTTTGTGTATAAGTACCCAGGCTTACAGGAAGTCCTCAAGCAGGCCAGGAAGGTGTGTGGCCATTTCAGGCGTTCCTACACGGCCATGGAGCACTTTTCCATGCCAGTGAGGCGCTTGATTTGCGACAGTCCAACACGTTGGAATTCAACACTCCTAATGTTTGACCGCCTTCTCCAACAAGAAAAAGCAGTCACCGAGTATTTGTATGACCGGGGTGCTAGGACAGCCTCTGCGGAGCTGGGTATTTTTTTGCCACGTTACTGGACGATCATGCGCAATGCCTTTAGGCTCATTCGTCCTTTTGAGGAGGTGACAAACCTAGTCAGTCGCACCGAAGGCACCATCAGAGATCTCATCCAATTTGTTTTCTTCTTGGAGAGTGCCCCGCAAAGAGTGCTGGATCAGGCCGTAGATGAGGGTGAAGAGGAAGAGTTGTGGTCACCATCACCACCAGAAACAGCCTTATCATCATCGCTTGCTGGACCTGCGGCAACGCTGGAAGAGGAGTCTGAGGAAGAGGAGTCAGAGGAGGAATGTGGCTTTGAGGAGAAGGAAGACCAACCACAGCAGGATATCCCAGGGTGCTTGTTGTTGTCACCTATCTGGGACCTGTGGTGTTGTACGTGGCTGGGGTGAAGAATAGACCTTCAATGAGATCAGTGAGGACGAGGAACGGGAGATGAGTAGCTCGGCATCCAACCTTGTGCAAATGGTGTCTTTGATGCTGTCATGCCTGTTGTGGGACCCTCGTATAAAAAGGCTGAAGGAGAACGACCTGTACTGGGTGGCCACGCTACTAGACCTCCGGTATAAGCAGAAAGTGACTGAAATGTTACCGGAAGTCGGAAAGAATGCAGCAGTTCCAAAACAAGTTAAAAAGTATGCTGTACACAGCGTATAAGGGTGATGTCACAGCACAACGGGAATCTAACAGGGGAAGAGGTGAAAGTAATCCTCCTCCTACCACAACCACGCTGGCAAGGACAGGATGTTTTACAGACGTGTTGTTGATGGAGGACATGCAGAGCTTTTTAAGTCCCACGCATCGCCACAGCCCTTCGGGGTCCACCCTCAAAGAACGACTTGATTGACAGGTAGCAGACTACCTCGCCTTAACTGCAGATATCTACACTCTGAGGAGCGATGGACCCCTTGACTACTGGGTGTGCAGGCTTGACCTGTGGCCTGAGCTATCCCAATTTTTGATAGAACTTCTGGCCTGCCCCGCTTCAGTGTCCTGTCACAAAGGACCTTCAGCGTAGCAGGAGGTATTGTCACTGACAAGAGAAGTCTCCTAGGTCAAAAAAGTGTACATTACCTCACCTTTATTAAGATGAATGAGGTGTAGATGCCGAAGGGACTGACATTGGAGGATACATTTGACTAAATATGGCCTGATTAGATGTCTTTAAAAATGGTCCACACACTGCTGTATTTAATCTCTGCATGCCAGATGACTTGCGTGACTTCTCTGCTACCAACTATGGTTCAAGGCCCAAATGTTTTAGTACACTTTCTGCCGGGAAAACGTCAATTTGTCCTGCCGCTGCTACAGCAGCGGCTGCAACAATAAACCAAATTTTTCAGGCATATGTACATGCATAATTTTTCTGGGCTCCGATGCTGCACTGTGGCTGCAAAAACAAAACAAAAAAAAGGCACATACATGTGTCAATTCCCCTTTGTGATCATTACCTTGTTGTGGTGAAGGGGCTTGCGTATCACAATGAAGCGATCACCTCTATGAGTGTGTTGGCAATGTTGGCACACCCCAGATGATAAGGTTGTTGCTTCATTGTGAACAGACCAAAAGCGATCGGCTGGATAATTTTTCATAGAAAAAACATTAATTTTCTTTATGATCATCTAAGGTGATCATTAAAGCCTACTAGGCAAACAATGGGCCCACACTGCAGAATCATTGTTTTCTGGGTCACTTAATTGTCTCTGAACTACCTCAGCACAACCATAGGCTTTGAAAAACCGCCATCGTCTGCAATCTCCTAAACATGCACACGAGAACAGTCATCACTACACCAAGATTGAATTTATGTCATGAGTGTGTCAACTATTGACAACTCTTTGCGGTTGTCTAAAATCTATTCGATACACGTTCACTGATAGGGGACGTAACAGGGATTAAACTGATAAAAATAGTACTACTGATTACTGAACACACCACTCATATAGGGTGGCACAGTACATTGCGCGAGGAAGAGACCTTCAATGACGTCAGTGAGGACAAGGAATGGGACATGGCTAGCTTGGTATCCAACCTTGTACAAATGGGGAGTTTGCGGTTGTGCAAATGGACTGTTTGCGGTTGTTTGCACTGCGTTAAATGTGAATTTGGTCTGTCACAGTTAGGTCTGTAACTGTGAAGCGGGCAAAACCCTTACACTACCTGATCAATACAACATCATACCTGATTGTATACACACACTGGATGTTTTAAAGCACGTTATTCCAAATAATTTAGGAATATTAGGTGATGTATGCCCTTTGTGGATTAAAACCCGACACTGCATCCACAACATAATTTTCAATGGGAGTTTTGCTATGGATCTCCCTCCGGCATGCCACAGTCCAGGTGTTAGTCCCCTTAAAAAACAACTTTTCCATCACTACTGTGGCCACAAAGAGTCCCTGTGGGTTTTAAAATTCGCCTGCCTATTGAAGTCTATGGCCATTCGCGAACGGAAAATTTTTATGTTCGTGGCATCTCTACTTAGAATAAATACACTGTACACACTTAGGACACATAAGAAAACAACAGATATATGGATTTTGGATGGATATATTTTTTAATTAACAGATGATCCGCCATATACCCCCGGCAAACATCTTTTTTTTTTTTTTAAGAAAAGTAAACTATTAACTTGGATGTATAGGGTTAACTTTTTCTGCATCTAATAGGAAAATCACTGGTTTAGAATTACTGTAAATGAGCTAAATAAAGCTAATTTTGCATCATATCTAATTGTCTTTTGTCTGCAATAGATGATACTCTATTCTTGGAAATGAATAGCAATGTATTGCTCACTAGTATTGTATTTCCAGATTATTTTTTTTTCCAGAAAACACGTCATTTTGCCTTATAGAACTGAAACTGAACATTAATAATTGTGATAGTATGAAATGAATAAATGATTATTTTATCCATTTGAAAGATAGGTGAGAAGCTTATTATAATTTCCTGACTTATTTTAGAATATTTTAGTGAACATTTATAGTAAGGTAGACTAAATCAGCCATATTCCAAGTCTCGTGGCATTTTATTTTATACAAATTGTGTGGAGGCATGTTTTTTTGTTTTTTTTTGCAGAATGTATGCACCCAAATTATACGATTTTTAACATTTTAATTACTTTTTGTCCCTGTTTTTTGGGAGCAAGATAAACAGTAGGGTGTTCACTTTGAAGGAGAAATTGATTTTATAGTTTGGGTCTTTATGGATTCAGTAAAGCCAATGATTTTTTTTTATTCTTTTTATTTTTTTTCAATAATAAAAACCTTATCTAACAGATAAAAAGGTTTTTGTTACTTTCTTTTCCTGTAAAACACTTAGATGTCATAGTTATCAATGACCAAGGTATCTTAAAGTTTAGGCTACTTTCACACTCACATTTTGGCTTTCCGTTTGTAAGATC
The DNA here is from genome assembly GCA_033119425.1 of Bufotes viridis. NCBI lineage: Eukaryota > Metazoa > Chordata > Amphibia > Anura > Bufonidae > Bufotes > Bufotes viridis. The sequence continues at coordinate 154,392,542 of CM065591.1, read as the reverse complement.
CGTTCAGGGCTCTCAGAAGCAGTTCAAAATGGATCAGTTTTGCCCTAATGCATTCTGAATGAAAAAGGATCCACTCAGAATGCATCAGTTTGCCTCAGTTCAGTCACCATTCTGCTCTGGAGGCAGACACCACCTGACGAAGCGGAGCCAAACGGATCCGTCCTGGCACACAATGTAAATCAATGGGGACGCATCTGTTTTTCCTGACACAATCTGGCACAATAGAAAACGTATCCTGACGATCCATCCCATTGACTTATATTGTGTGTCAGGACAGATCAGTTTTTCCTGACACAATCTGGCACAATAAAAAACGTCATGGCTATAGAAGACATAATACAACTGGATCCGTTCATGACAGATGCATACGGTTGTATTATTGTAACATAAGCATTTTTGCAGATCAATGACGGATCCGCAAAAAACACTATTGTGAACTGTGGTAAGGTGCAGGGTGCCGTCGTGGATGGCAGGTATGTGTCACCGAGGTTCATAGCCTCGGTGAGGTAAGAGCCCGTTTTTGTTGATGTCAGCAGCAGCTAGTGCTACTGACAGAGTTTAAATAGCATGGCTGCAAAGCCGATTCGGGCCGGCTCTTACCGGGAGCAGCTAAAGTGTAGGGTGGGTGGCTGCTCCCCACGACCCAGTCCTGGTTTTGGGCTGGGTTTAAAAGCTCAGCCAGCTCAGCAGCTGGAGGCTGTGATTATCCTGGAGCTGCTAACAGGGCTGAGGAGTTCTCTGTCCTGGAGGAAAGAGCTCAGCAAGGAGGTGCTTTGTTCCTGGCTACCTGAAGCTGGATTCTCCTGCGGCTGGGCCGACAGCGTGGTGCGAACCTGCACCTACACCTCCCAGGTGACTGAACCTGTGTTGGCCTGTTTTTGTTTTGCCACGTTATTTCCGTTGTGTGTGAACTGTCACCAAAGAGACTGTTTTTCATGTATGGTGTGCAAGTGTGAATAAAACACTGTTTGTTGCACAATCTGGACTCCTTGTTTTGCCTCTAAACTGCACCCGCACCGCTGTCTACCAGAGCGACTCCCCACATTTGGTGTCGGATGCGGGCATGCGCAGTGAGGCTGGCGTGAACGCCGAGTTTTGTTTTTCTAAAGTGCATGGAATATAGTAAGCCAGCAAAGCTGCAAGCAGGAGTTTCTGGCAACATGGAGGCTGCTGTGAAGGCTCTCATAGAGGCTAACGTGCAGCAGCGGGAGACCAACCAACTACTGCTACAACATGTGATGGCGTTACAGGCGGCAGGAGCGTCCCACCACGTCCATGATGCCCGGAAGCGGTCCGTGTGGCGATCCCAAAAATGACCCCGCAGGCGACGTTGAGACGTACCTGGCGGTTTTTGAGAAGGTCGCCGTGAGGGAAAAGTTACCCCGTGACCAGTGGGCCGAGGTGGTTGCTCCGTTCCTGGCATCCGGACCCCAGCAAGTTTTTTGATTTAGCAGATGACCAGGCTGCTGACTATTCCACGGTGAAACTGAACATTAATAATTGTGATAGTATGAAATGAATAAATGATTATTTTATCCATTTGAAAGATAGGTGAGAAGCTTATTATAATTTCCTGACTTATTTTAGAATATTTTAGTGAACATTTATAGTAAGGTAGACTAAATCAGCCATATTCCAAGTCTCGTGGCATTTTATTTTATACAAATTGTGTGAGGCATGTTTTTGTTTTTTTTTGCAGAATGTATGCACCCAAATTATACGATTTTTAACATTTTAATTACTTTTTGTCCCTGTTTTTTGGGAGCAAGATAAACAGTAGGGTGTTCACTTTGAAGGAGAAATTGATTTTATAGTTTGGGTCTTTATGGATTCAGTAAAGCCAATGATTTTTTTTTATTCTTTTTATTTTTTTTCAATAATAAAAACCTTATCTAACAGATAAAAAGGTTTTTGTTACTTTCTTTTCCTGTAAAACACTTAGATGTCATAGTTATCAATGACCAAGGTATCTTAAAGTTTAGGCTACTTTCACACTCACATTTTGGCTTTCCGTTTGTAAGATCCGTTCAGGGCTCTCAGAAGCAGTTCAAAATGGATCAGTTTTGCCCTAATGCATTCTGAATGAAAAAGGATCCACTCAGAATGCATCAGTTTGCCTCAGTTCAGTCACCATTCTGCTCTGGAGGCAGACACCACCTGACGAGCGGAGCCAAACGGATCCGTCCTGGCACACATGTAAATCAATGGGGACGCATCTGTTTTTCCTGACACAATCTGGCACAATAAACGTATCCTGACGATCCATCCCATTGACTTATATTGTGTGTCAGGACAGATCAGTTTTTCCTGACACAATCTGGCACAATAAAAAACGTCATGGCTATAGAAGACATAATACAACTGGATCCGTTCATGACAGATGCATACGGTTGTATTATTGTAACATAAGCATTTTTGCAGATCAATGACGGATCCGCAAAAACACTATTGTGAACTGTGGTAAGGTGCAGGGTGCCGTCGTGGATGGCAGGTATGTGTCACCGAGGTTCATAGCCTCGGTGAGGTAAGAGCCCGTTTTGTTGATGTCAGCAGCAGCTAGTGCTACTGACAGAGTTTAAATAGCATGGCTGCAAAGCCGATCCGGGCCGGCTCTTACCGGGAGCAGCTAAAGTGTAGGGTGGGTGGCTGCTCCCCACGACCCAGTCCTGGTTTTGGGCTGGGTTTAAAAGCTCAGCCAGCTCAGCAGCTGGAGGCTGTGATTATCCTGGAGCTGCTAACAGGGCTGAGAGTTCTCTGTCCTGGAGGAAAGAGCTCAGCAAGGAGGTGTTTTGTTCCTGGCTACCTGAAGCTGGATTCTCCTGCGGCTGGGCCGACAGCGTGGTGCGAACCTGCACCTACACCTCCCAGGTGACTGAACCTGTGTTGGCCTGTTTTTGTTTTGCCACGTTATTTCCGTTGTGTGTGAACTGTCACCAAAGAGACTGTTTTTCATTTATGGTGTGCAAGTGTGAATAAAACACTGTTTGTTGCACAATCTGGACTCCTTGTTTTGCCTCTAAACTGCACCCGCACCGCTGTCTACCAGAGCGACTCCCCACATTTGGTGTCGGATGCGGGCATGCGCAGTGAGGCTGGCGTGAGCGCCCGAAGTTTTGTTTTTCTAAAGTGCATGGAATATATTAAGCCAGCAAAGCTGCAAGCAGGAGTTTCTGGCAACATGGAGGCTGCTGTGAAGGCTCTCATAGAGGCTAACGTGCAGCAGCGGGAGACCAACCAACTACTGCTACAACATGTGATGGCGTTACAGGCGGCAGGAGCGTCCCACCACGTCCATGATGCCCGGAAGCGGTCCGTGCGGCGATCCCAAAAATGACCCCCGCAGGCGGCGTTGAGGCGTACCTGGCGGTTTTGAGAAGGTCGCCGTGAGGGAAAAGTTACCCGTGACCAGTGGGCCGAGGTGGTTGCTCCGTTCCTGGCATCCGGACCCCAGCAAGTTTTTGATTTGGCAGACTGACCAGGCTGCTGACTATTCCACGGTGAAGGGGAGATCCTGGCCAGACTGGGGGTAAGCGTGTTGGTCCGGGCTCAGCGGGTCCACCAGTGGGACTTCAAAGTGGCTGAACCCGCCAGGCCGCAGTACTATGAGTTGCTGCACAGGTTGCAAAAATGGCTGCAGCCTGAGGTTCTAAGTCCGACTGCTATGCTGGACCGGCTGCTGGCTGACATGTTTTGGAGGGCCTTGCCTTACCCCCTTCAACACTGGATCGGCCAGGTATCCCCACCAATGCCCTTGAGATGGTCGACCTGGTGGAGCGATATGAGGCCACCAGAAACCTGCAGGGGGTTCTTTTGGGAGGGCCAGTCAAACCCGGAAATCTCCACCCCAGTCCCGGCCGGCCAAACCCGCCCGGGATGTACCTCTTGCAGATCCGTCCCCAGTGGTCTGCTGGCAGTGTCGGGAGCCTGGACACATAAGGGCCAACTGTCCACAGTGGGGGAACCCATGGAGACTAATTATGGGTACCGGGCTTCCATGTATGCCCGGAGACTGTGTGCGACCGGCATCCCGGGACAATAGACAATCGTCATCTGTGCCAGGTGCAAGTCGGGGATAACCTGGCAGTGGCGCTGTTGGACTCAGGGAGCCTGGTAACCCTGGTAAGTGCTGCCCTGGTACAGCCCACCCAGTATACGGGCCGGACAGTGGGTGTGGTGTGCATACACGGAGACTTAAAGGACTATCCCACTGCTGTAATGTCTCTGTCCACGGCGGTCGGCACCTGGACTTGTGAAGTGGCGATCTCCACAAAGCTGCCCTATGAACTAATAATTGGGAGAGACTTCCCTGGTTTTCCGTCACTGTGGCCTGAGATGAAAGTGACTAATAGCCCTGAGACAGGGGTAACCCTAGCAGAGTGGCCTGATACCCCTGGAAGGCCAGAACCCTGGGAGCCCGAGTCTGAAGGGCCAGCGGTAGGGGTGACCACTGCTGCAGCGGTAGTGGGGAGACAACCCCACTGAGTGTAATGGTGGGAGACACGGAGGACTTGCCACCGGGACCTGAGTTGGCAGACCTCAATGTCTCGGGGAAAATTTTGGGACCGCACAACACCGGGACCAAACCCTAACCAGGGCCTGGGAGAATGTGCTGGAAATTGATGGTAAACCCCAGAAACCAGGGGCTGAATTAATGTTCCCACGATTTATTGTTCTGCAGGATATGTTGTATCGGGTGAACCAAATCCGAGGTGAACCTGTTGAACAGTTGGTGGTGCCCACAGCGTATCGCAAGCTTGTCATGGAGCTTGCCCACCAACATGTTCTTGGGGGACACCTGGGGTGGCAGAAAACCCAGGACCGCATACTGCAGCGGTTTTATTGGCCCAGTGTGTTCAAGGAAGTAGAAAATTATTGTAAGTCCTGTCCAACCTGTCAGGTAACTAGCCCCCAGCCACATTTCCGTAGTCCTCTGGTACCTCTGCCAATTATTGAAGTACCGTTTGAGCGAATTGCTATGGATTTAATTGGGCCTGTACCAAAAGTCTGCTAGGGGCCACCAACACATTCTGGTAGTTCTCGACTATGCCACTCGGTATCCGGAGGCGGTGCCTCTGCGACATACCTCAGCTAAGCTCATTGCCAAAGAGTTAATGGAGATGTTTTCCCGTGTGGGCCTGCCAAAGAGGTTCTGACAGACCAAGGGACCCCTTTTATGTCCAAAGTAATGAAGGAACTGTGTAAATTGTTGCGTATAAAGCAGTTACGGACGTCCGTTTACCATCCGCCAAACAGACGGTCTTGTTGAGAGGTTTAACCAAACTCTAAAGAATATGTTAAAAAGGGTGGTGTCTAGAGATGGGAAGGACTGGGACCTGCTTCTGCCCTATCTCATGTTCGCAGTGCGAGAGGTACCCCAGGCCTCTACTGGGTTCTCGCCCTTCGAACTGCTTTATGGCAGACACCCTCGGGGCCTGTTGGATATCGCCAAGGAAGCATGGGAACAACAGCCTGTCCCCCACAAAAGTGTCATTGAGTATGTCACCCAGATGCAGGAACGGATAGAAAGGGTGTTGCCGTTGGTCCGGGAGCATATGGAGGCAGCGCAACAAGCCCAGAGTAGGGTGTATAATCGTCAGGCTCGAGTGCGGGGCTTCAATCCGGGAGATCGAGTGTTGGTTCTGGTACCCACCCTTGACAGCAAATTCCTAGCTAGGTGGCAGGGCCCCTATGAGGTGGTCGAGAAGGTAGGGAAGTAAATTACAAAGTACACCAGCCAGGGCGGCGCAAGCCGAGAGCAGGTGTACCATGTGAATTTGCTAAAGCCGTGGAAAGATAGGGACACGGCCGACGACCACAGCCCCCGGCCAGGGCTTCTAGGTGAAAAGGGTCCAGCCCCACAGTTCGAGGCCTGTGAAGCCGTAACCACGGTAAAAATTGCAGACAGCCTGTCTTCCACACAAGTTCAGGAAGTCAGGGAGTTCCTCAGTCGGAACACGGATGTGTTCTCGGACCTCCCTGGCCGCACGTCTCTCATCCGACATGACATCGTCACTGAGCCTCAGGCCAAGGTCGGTTAAAACCATACCGGGTACCCGAGGCTCGGCGGCGGGCCATCGCGGAGGAAGTGCAGTTAATGTTGAAGCTTCGATGTCATTGAGGAGTCGAAAAGTGAGTGGGCCAGTCCCATAGTCCTAATACCCAAGCCGGATGGGACGTTGCGGTTCTGCAGCGACTTTCGCAAGTTAAATGAAGTATCCAAGTTTGGCGCGTATCCCATGCCCCGAGTAGACGAGCTTGTTGAAAATTTAGGACAAGCCCGTTATTTTTCTGTGCTGGACCTCACTAAAGGGTACTGGCAGGTACCCATAACGGAGCGGCTAAGGAAAAAACCGCGTTTGTTACCCCGCAGGGCCTGTATCACTACAAGGTGTTACCCTTTGGCCTGCATGGCGCCCCCGCCACTTTCAGAGGTTAATGGACATAGTGCTGCGACCACATCGTCGGTGCGCCTCGGCCTACTTAGATGATGTAGTCATCCACAGCACCGACTGGGAAAGCCATTTACCCAAGGTGCAGGCGGTAGTGGATGCCCTGAGGAAAGCTGGACTAACCGCCAATCCAAAAAGTGTGCGATTGGGTTGGAAGAGACCAAATATCTGGGATATGTAATTGGGCGGGAGTCATCAAACCTCAGGTAACTAAGGTAGAGGCCATTCGTAGCTGGCCCCGACCGGTCACCACCAGGCAGGTAAAGTCGTTCCTGGGGATTGTAGGATACTACATGAGGTTTGTGCCCCACTTTGCCACAATAGCAGCGCCATTGACAGACCTGTTGAAGGGGCGAAAGTCTGGGAGGGTTAGCTGGAGTGAGAAGGCGGAGGAGGCTTTCTCCGCGTTGAAGTCGGCCCTGTGTGGGTCCCGGTTTTGGTGACACCCGACTTCAACAAGGAGTTTGTCGTACAGACCGACGCCTCGGAGGTAGGCCTCGGTGCGGTACTGTCGCAGGAGGTCAACGGGAAGAACATCCCGTTGTCTTCCTGAGCCGTAAGCTCAGTCCCGCCGAGTCCAGATATAGTATAGTGGAGAGGGAGTGCCTGGCTATCAAGTGGGCACTCGAATCTCTCCGCTACTACCTGTTAGGGAGGAGGTTCCGTCTGGTGACCGACCATTCCCCCTCAAATGGATGAGTCAGGCCAAGGAGAGGAATGCTCGGGTCACCAGGTGGTTCCTATCCCTTCAAAATTTCAAGTTCTCCGTGGAACATAGGGCAGGTCGCTTGCAGGGAAATGCAGATGCCCTTTCCGCGTCCACTGCCTCACATGTGTCCACCCCCTCAGGGTTGAACAAAGGGGGGTGTGTGGTAAGGTGCAGGGTGCCGTCGTGGATGGCAGGTATGTGTCACCGAGGTTCATAGCCTCGGTGAGGTAAAGCCCGTTTTGTTGATGTCAGCAGCAGCTAGTGCTACTGACAGAGTTTAAATAGCATGGCTGCAAAGCCGATCCGGGCCGGCTCTTACCGGGAGCAGCTAAAGTGTAGGGTGGGTGGCTGCTCCCCACGACCCAGTCCTGGTTTTGGGCTGGGTTTAAAAGCTCAGCCAGCTCAGCAGCTGGAGGCTGTGATTATCCTGGAGCTGCTAACAGGGCTGAGGAGTTCTCTGTCCTGGAGGAAAGAGCTCAGCAAGGAGGTGCTTTGTTCCTGGCTACCTGAAGCTGGATTCTCCTGCGGCTGGGCCGACAGCGTGGTGCGAACCTGCACCTACACCTCCCAGGTGACTGAACCTGTGTTGGCCTGTTTTTGTTTTGCCACGTTATTTCCGTTGTGTGTGAACTGTCACCAAAGAGACTGTTTTTCATGTATGGTGTGCAGGTTTAATGTCTTTGCAACATAGCATCTCATGTAAATTTGTTTTGTTTTACACTGTATATAGTAGAAAAAGGGATATCATATTTATCATATTGAAACTACCAGCTATCATTTTTCTGTCCCTATTTTCTTTCTTTTACGCCTTCTTAAAGCACCTTGAAAATATATATTGTGTATATGTACATTCAGAGTCCCCCAGAATCTGGATTTATTTTAAAGCTCTTCAACTGTGTTATGCACTTGCAATTGTTTTTCATCCCCTGTAGTAAATAACATTCAAAATAATTGCTCGCAAGCCGATGGGAAGGACAAGTAATGCAGAGAGACAGGAATAAACATCAAAGGCCGACACCACCTCATCTGTCCTGGAAGAGTAACCTTGGACATTCACCTTGGGGCCTTACTTTGGTCTAATCAAAAAGAAGTAACTTGAGGCAACATTTTCCTTGCTTTACAGGAAGCTATAGGAGAACAGCATCATTTAAAAAGAATAGAGGATCTTTACAATAGCTAAGCACCTCTAGAAAAGAGAGAGAGAAAGGAATTGGTAGTGTGTGTCAATATGCTGCATTCAAGGGCTCTGCCCTTCACTTTTCATCTAAATGATATCAAAGAAGAGTATAACTGTGGAAACTAACGTTGTATGAATTCCAAATAAATATTGTCAATAAAGAGAAAAACTCAAGTTAATGACACATAGAAATATACATGAGGTAAATGATTAGATCGATAGGTCTTTAACAAAAATATTTTTACAATATCTTTCCATTGCACTAAGCAATTACAGTACGTGTTTGCTATGTATAATTACAAATATTGCACTGAGTACTTTTTCACATACATGCAAAAAAAAATAAAGTTTTGGGGATTCACTTCAGACGAATCATGCAAAAATGGTACCCAGCGCCATTTTACTGTGTATATTGGCAAATAAAATGACAGGAAGGAGAATGATGGAGGATCGCATGACCCTATGAGGTGAAGATGGGGGAGGGGGAAGCTTGCCCTGATTGGCACAGAGGCTGACTGACAGCCTGATTAGCCAATTCTGGTAGATTCTGCTGCAGAGAACACAATAGTATTCCATTATGTGTTTCACTTGAAACCTGAAAGCATGTGTTTACTGTTTCTACCAAAAAAGCAATTGAAGAGCAGGTGCAAGCCAGTAATCAAGCAGTACTAGGGACACACTATAGCCACCCATAACATAAATTCTGCTTGAAACACTGAGCAAATGTCCCTTTTTTTTCAAAAAAACACACTTTAATTGGGAATTTTTAGCACATTTTTAGCACCCATGTTAGTCAATATTTCTGGACGATAACATTCAGTTACAGCAAAGTTAAAAGGTATTTTCCTGCAATAATACCATTAGTATACCCTTGTTAGTAAACACATTGTTATACTGCAAGATACTATTCACTTACAGCAAAGTCACAAAGGAATTTTACTGAAACAATACCATTAGTATAACCATGTTAGTGATTGTGTTTTGCTGCAAAAACTTCATTGGTATACCCATTTTAGTGAATGTTTTGTACTACATAACATGTAGTTAAGATAAGTATTTTACTACAAAAACTGCATTATTTCCATTGTAAATTGTCTATAACAGTCTGCAGTATGTTTGTATAAGCAGAGGAACATTTGATTGTGCTTCTACCTTTAAATTGCAGAAAAATACTTGCAATTTTGCTAGTATCCTTTAATAATCTGTGTACCAAACTAAGCATGAGAGAATTGATTCAATAAATTGGATTTGTTATGAATTTCACAAAAGTTTGTCCACAGTAGTATAGTAAGGGGTGTAATCACAGAGCTGGAGTTAGAACTGGTCTCTATCAGTTGTATTTGCTGGCAGGCTACTGTTAGCTTAGCATCTGGCAACTAGTTCTACATTACAGATTCTTGCATATAAATTACTTTGATGCAAGCACTAAGGAATTGCTCCTCTTTTTTTTAGAAACCAGTTGCTATTTACCATTTGTAATTAGGCATTTCAGTGCAATATAGCCTATTTACTGAACGCATTGTACATTGCTGCAAGATAAGGGAACACAAATAATATTTGTGTTAGTGAAAGAATTATTGCATCACAGAGTCTAATTCAAAAGATTTGTATCACTGCATGAAAATTGCATTGTGACACAAGTGTTTTAGTGAAAGTGTGTTATTCTTTGAAAAAAAACATTCAAAAATGTTATTCTAATAATAATAAAGCAGTTATAACACCATTATCATAGAAAAAGAGTTCAACAATTTACTGTAATAATAATGTGGCAATCATAGTGCCAGTATCATAGACATATTACTGAACATATACAATGCTCCCAGATAGGAGATGGACACAGTAACAACTGTGTTAGTGAAGGCATTAGCTGCATCATAGCATCTCATTCAAAAGAGGTTTCTCATCACTAAAAAAATAAATAACGTTGTCACACCTGAGTGTTAGTGAAGGTCTTGTGTTATTGCATTACAGCATGTAGTTCAAACATATTTCACTTAAAGATTGCATTATTACCATTATAAATTGGCAAAACCAATGCGCAGTGTGTTTGTGGAAGGGGAGGGATTCAGACATTTGATTGGGGATCTTCTTTTTTCCTAAGAAGAGGAGCAAAACCCCGCCACAATCTTTGGACAGTACTTGATATCAAGATTGAGGTGTTGAGGAGGTACTATAGAAGGAGAAGAGTGGTGGCAGTGGCAGCAATAAAGAGCAAAGGGAAAATGTGTCGGGAACCTCTTAAACAGCCAGGGCCAGATCTGCTTTTGGAACTGAAGCTGCCGCTGATACTGTTGGCCCAGTCCCAAAGCATGCCAGACCTAAGCTAAGCTTAGCTTCAGTTAGCTCTGTGTGGAGTGTACAACTATCTCCCATCTTGCCGTTTTTCTTCATAGTGCAAGATCTGCAGGATTAAAATAGAGTTATGGATAGGCAAACACAAACATAGGCCCCCATGGCTCTATTGCAGCACATTAAATGGTATCACCAATTACTGTGGGAAAACAGAAGTTGCCGCCGTCTAGTACAACAAGAGTGCCCTCCTTCTCCCATTCATACCAGCTGCTTTGCTACCTTATCACCCTCCTCCTCAATGGACATCCTCGAGTCCTCAACAGCAGCAGGGCAAATCATTGCTCCAACTACTCCTCCCTCCAATAACATGTGTAAAGTGAAGCTTTGACATGTGGTGTTAAAGCTGATCAGCCTGGGTGAGTAGCTACACAGCCGATCTGTTGCTAAAGTGCATCAACAGCAAACATCCCGCCGGCTGTCTCCCTGCCAACTCCAACTGGCAAAGATGGTCAGCGACCATGGCTGGAACATTGTGGCCATGTTAGTTTAAATTCCACAACCCAAAATAACACCCTAAACATAATGCATTGAATCAAAAGGATCCCAAAATGAATGAGGCTGTTCAGTGGAAAAAGAAACTGGCAGCTCCACATAAAAAATACCTGGTCAGTCTATTCAATTCAGACCCCTTCTTGAGTGCCCTAGTTGCCGAAAAGGCAAAGTATGCTGTTTGCATTGTGCACATCATGTATTGATATATGCATAGCAGAAAGTGAAACAATAAATTAAAACCAGGTTGTTTTGTTTCACTAAGGGAAACAGGAAAAAAAAAACACCTGATTGTAGACTGTTAAGAGCATTGCCCATAAATAAAGTATAAGAGTAGATATTAAGAATTATACCCAGTATAAAGGACAAGAGAAGTGGTACTGTGCAGTGTCCATATATACAGACTAAGATCAGATACTGAGAATTACACACAGTATACACCACAAGGGAAGTGGTACTGTTTAATGTCCAGATATACTGAATAAGAACAGATACTGAGATTCACACCCAGTATACAGGACATGAGAATTGGTATTGTGCAGTGTCTATATATATATATATAGAATAAGAGCAGATACTTAGAATTATACCATGTATACAGGGCAAGAGAAATGGTAATGTGCAGTGTCCATATATACAGAATAAGAGCAGATACTGAGAAATACACCCAGTATACAGGACATGAGAAGTGGTACTGTGCAGTGTCTCAAAATATGGAATAAGAACAGATACTTAGAATTACACCCAGTATACAGGACAAGAGAAGTGGTACTGTGCAGTGTCCCTATATACAGAATAAGAGCAGATACTGAGAATTTCACTCAGTATACAGGACATGAGAAGTGGTATTGTGCAATGTCTACATATATGGAATACGAGCAGATACTTAGAATTACACCCAGTATACAGGACAAGAGAAGTGGAACTGTGCAGTGTCCATATTCTATATACTGAATAAGAGTAGATACTAAGAATTACACCAAGTATACAGGTACAATATACAGGACATGAGAAGTGGTACTGTGCAATATCCATATATACAGAATAAGAGCACATACTGAGAACTACACCCAGCATACAGGTCAAGAGAATTGGTACTGTGCACTGTTGATATATATTGAATAAGATCAGATAATGAGAATTACATTCAGTATACAAGACAGGAGAAGTGGTACTCTGCAACATCCATATACTGTATACAGAATAAGAGCAGATATGTAAAATTAAACATGATATACAGGACATGAGAAGTGGTACTGTGCAATATCCATATATACAGAATAAGAGCACATACTGAGAACTACTCCCAGCATACAGGACAAGAGAATTGATACTGTGCAGTGTCCATATATACAGAATAAGATCAGATACTGAGAATTACACCCAGCATACAGGACAGGAGAAGTGGTACTGTGCAGTGTATATAAATATGGAATAAGAGAAGCTATTGATAATTACACCCAGTATACAGGACAAGATAAGTGTTATAGGACATGAGTAGTGATACTGTGCAATGTCCATATATACAGAATAAGAGCAGATATTGAGAATTGTGAGGCATTGTGTTTATATTGTGAGGCAGTGACAGGCCTCATATTTGAAGGACTGTATGAATCTCTGAGAATGGTGCAGGTAACCTATTATGGTGCACTTGAGTCGTGCCACCAAGGTAACCAACCTTGGTGGAGTGGGAGCCAGTAACTAGAGTGTCCACAAAGATAGATAGTGGACAATGTTGCTACCTAGTATAGCTGGTATCAGCTAGTCCGGGCCTGGATTTTACTGGGAATAAGCAAAGAGCTGGGTGGGTGCTTATTCCCCACGATCCAGTTGGTATTTTATATGTGGACCATATCCATGATCGTGTTTAAAAATCAGCAGTATGAAGCAGGGTGTGTCTGTTAGAGTGAGAAGCTACATATCACAGAGTGCAAGGCACGTGTGGAGCAACACTGGCCTGTGGACTCATCTAGAGGAGCAGTGGCGTACACACAATCCATGGGGCCCCGGTGCGAAACTGATCCATGGGCCCCCCACCAACCCCGCCTCCCTCCCTCCATCATCTGGGGCCCCCCTACTTTAACAAACTCAATGCAGCCAATACCCCCCCCCCACTTTAACAAACTCAATGCAGCCAATATACCCCCGTCGTCTGCAGGGGGCCCCCCTACTTTAACAAACTCAATGCAGCCAATACCCCCCCCCTACTTTACCAAACTCAATGCAGCCAATAACCCCCCACCCCACCTTAACAAACTCAATGCAGCCAATAACACCCCCCCACACTTAAACAAACTCAATGCAGCCAATACAACCCATCACCCCCCCCCCCGTCTGCAGGGGCCCCCCCTACTTTACCAAACTCAATGCAGCCAATAACCCCCCCCCCACTTTAACAAACTCAGTTCAGCCAATAACCCCCCCACTTTAACAAACTCAATGCAGCCAATAACCAGCCCCCCTACTTTAACAAACTCAATGCAGCCACATTAGCCAATACACTAACCCCCCTGTATGCCAGGGCCCCCACTGTCTCCAAGTCTCCAACTCAGTGCAGCTTTTTCTTACTTACCGGCGCTGCTCTAGGGGAAGTGAACTGCTCTCTCTCCCGTCCGGGTCCCGTCTGCTGCGTGAGTTCAGGCGCGCGCATGTTCCCGCGAGACCTGCCAAAGGAGTTCACAGGTCTCGCGGGATTGACGCCGTGCTCGCTCCTGCCCGGGCCCGGAGCTGACAGCAAGTCTGACTCTCGCTTCCAAACAACTTTTAGCGCAGCCGGAGGGGCCAGGCGTCCGCAGGCGGCCGGGCCCCCTGGGGTGCCGGGCCCGGTTGCAGCTGCGACCCCTGCGACCCCTATATGTACGCCACTGTAGAGAAGACTCAAGCCTGCATTACTTTATTTTGAATGTCACGAACTGTAAGTTTGCTGGAACCCGCAATAAACCGTATTGAAGTGACTTTGTTGTGTCCCTGCCTTTCTTCAACACTGGTCATAGGAGCCCACGTCATTACATATGGTGGAGGATGAGTTACCACTAGAGATGAGCGAACACCTGGATGTTCGGGTTCGAGAAGTTCGGCCGAACTTCCCGAAAATGTTGGTGTTCGGGATCCGAACTTGACCCGAACCTTATCCCGAACCCGAACCCCATTGAAGTCAATGGGGACCCGAACTTTTAGGCACTAAAAAGGCTGTAAAATAGTCCAGGAATGGGCTAGAGGGCTGCCAAAGGCAGCAAAATGTAGGTAAATTCCCTGCAAACAAATGTGGATAGGGAAATGAATTAAAATAAAATAAAATAAATAAAATTTATCCAATATCAATTGGAGAGAGGTCCCACTGCAGGGAATCATGTGTCATATCACTTAACACCGGAGAAGACCACTCTCAGTTATTTCGGCCCAGCACCCAGACCGAGGATACAGGTCCCACAGCAAGGAATCATGCGTCATATCACCCACCACTGGAGAAGGCCACTTTCAGTTATTTCGGCCCCAGCACCCAGATAGAGGAGAGAGGTCCCACAGCAAGGAATCATGCCTCATATCACCCACCACTGGAGAAGGCCATTTTCAGTTATTTAGGCCCCAGCACCCAGTCAGAGGAGAGAGGTCCCACAGCAAGGAATCATGCGTCATATCAACCACCACCGGAGAAGGCCACTCTCAGTTATTTCGGCCCAGCACCCAGACAGAGGAGAGAGGTCCCACAGCAAGGAATCATGCGTCATATCAACCACCACTGGAGAAGTCCACTTTCAGTTATTTAGGCCCAGCACCCAGACAGAGGAGAGAGGTCCCAAAGCAAGGAATAAGGCGTCATATCACCCACCACTGGAGAAGGCCACTTTCAGTTCTTTCGGCCCAGCACCCAGACAGAGGATACAGGTTCCACAGCAAGGAATCATGCGTCATATCACCCACTACTGGAGGAGGCCACTTTCAGTTATTTCGGCCAGCACCCAGACCGAGGAGAGAGGTCCCACAGCAAGGAATCATGCGTCATATCAACCACCACTGGAGAAGGCCACTTTCAGTTATTTCGGCCCCACCACCCAGACAGAGGAGAGGTTCATTCAACTTTGGGTTGCACCGCAAGATCATGGCAAAGTTAAAAAAATGAGGATTCAATAAAGAAGTGCCCTGGAGTACAATAATACATGGTTAAGGGGGAGGCAGTTATAAATGTCTATTCTGCACAAGGGAGGGACAGGTCCTGTGGGATCCATGCCTGGTTAATTTTTATGAACGTCAGCTTGTCCACGTTGGCTGTGGACAGGCGGCTGCGTTTGTCAGTAATGACGCCCCCTGCCGTGCTGAATACACGTTCAGACAAAACGCTGGCCACTGGGCAGGCCAGCACCTCCAAGGCATAAAATACTAACTCTGGCCACCTGGCCAATTTGGAGACCCAGAAGTTGAATGGGGCCGAACCATCAGTCAGTACGTGGAGGGGTGTGCAGACGTACTGTTCAACCATGTTAGTGAAATTCTGCCTCCTGCTAACACGTTCCGTATCAGGTGGTGGTGCAGTTAGCTGTGGCGTGGAGACAAAACTTTTCCACATTTCTGCCATGCTAACCCTGCCCTCAGAGGAGCTGGTCGTGACACAGCTGCGTTGGCGACTTCTTGCTCCTCCTCTGCCTTCGCCTTGTGCTTCCACCTGTTCCCCTGTGACATTTGGGAATGCTCTCAGGAGCGCCTCTAAAAGCGTGCGCTTGTACTCGCGCATCTTCCTATCACGCTCCAGTGCAGAAAGTAAGGTGGGTACATTTTCTTTGTACCGGGGATCCAGCAGGGTGGCAACCCAGTAGTCCGCACACGTTAAAATGTGGGCAACTCTGCTGTCGTTGCGCATGCACTGCAGCATGTAGTCCCTCATGTGTGCCAGGCTCCCCAGAGGTAAGGACAAGCTGTCCTCTGTGGGAGGCGTATCGTCATCGTCTTCCGTATCCCCCCAGCCACCCACCAGTGATGGGTCTGAGCTGTGTCGGGTGCCACCCCGCTGTGAACCTGCTTCATCCTCATCCTCCTCCACCTCCTCCTCATCCTCCTCGTCCTCCAGTAGTGGGCCCTGGCTGGCCACATTTGTACCTGGCCTCTGCTGTTGCAAAAAACCTCCCTCTGAGCCACTTCTAACAGACTGGCCTGAAAATGCTAAAAATGACCCCTCATCCTCCTCCTTCTCCTCCTGGGCCACCTCCTCTTCCATCATCGCCCTAAGAGTTTTCTCAAGGAGACATAGAAGTGGTTTTGTAACGTTGATAACGGTGTCATCACCACTAGCCATGTTGGTGGAGTACTCGAAACAGCGCAACAGGGCACACAGGTCTCTCATGGAGGCCCTATCATTGGTGGTGAAGTGGTGCTGTTCCGCAGTGCGACTGACGCGTGCGTGCTGCAGCTAAATACTCCACTATGGCCTGCTACTGCTCGCACAGTCTCTCCAGCATGTGCAAGGTGGAGTTCCGCTGTAGCGCAGACAGGCGAGCAGCGGCAGGATGTAAACGCCGGAAGCGCGCACAGACGGCCCTCACTTTATGCAGCAGCTCTGACATGTCGGGGTAGTTGTGAATGAACTTCTGCACCACCAAATTCAGCACATGCGCCAGGCAAGGGATGTGCGTCAAACCGGCTAGTCCCAGAGCTGCGACGAGATTTCGCCAATTATCGCACAACACCAGGCCGGGCTTGAGGCCCACCGGCAGAAACCACTCGTCGGTCTGTTGTTCAATACCCCGCCACAACTCCTGCGCGGTGTGGGGCCTGTCCCCCAAACATATGAGTTTCAGAATGGCCTGCTGACGTTTACCTCGGGATGCGCTGAAGTTGGTGGTGAAGGTGGGTGGCTGACTGGATGAGCTGGTGGAAGCAGAGGAGTTGGAAGCCGAGTAGGAGGAGGAGGCTACAGGAGGCAAAGAATGATGCCCTGCGATCCTTGCCGGCGGAAGGACGTGCGCCAAGGAAATCTCCGCCTGCGGCCCAGCCGCCACTACATTTACCCAGTGTGCAGTTAGAGAGATATAGTGTCCCTGGCCGTGCTTACTGGTCCACGTATCTGTGGTTAGGTGGACCTTGCCACAGATGGCGTTGCGCAGTGCACACTTGATTTTATCGGATACTTGGTTGTGAAGGGAAGGCACAGCTGTCTTGGAGAAGTAGTGGCGGCTGGGAACAACATACTGTGGGACAGCCATTGACATCAGCTGTTTGAAGCTGTCTGTGTCCACCAGCCTGAATGACAGCATTTCAAAGGTCAGTAGTTTAGAAATGCTGGCAGTCAGGCCCAGGGCTCGAGGGTGGCTAGGTGGGAATTTACGCTTTCTCTCCAAGGTTTGTGAGATGGAGAGCTGAACGCTGCCGTGTGACATGGTGAAGATGCTTGGTGACGCAGGTGGTGTTGTCGGTGGCACATCCTCTTTTTGGTGGGTGGCAGGTGCCATCATTCCTCCCGAGGCGGAGGAAGAGGCCGAGGCAGCAGCAGAAGAGGGAGCAGGGGGAACCAGAGTGAGTTCCTTGCTTTTAAGGTGTTTACTCCACTGCAGTTTATGCTTTGCATGTAGATGCCTGGTCATGCAGGTTGTGCTAAGGTTCAGAACGTTAATGACTCGCTTCAGGATCTGATGGCACAGCGTGCAAACCACTCGGTTCTTGTCGTCAGCACATTGATTAAAGAAGTGCCATGCCAGTGAACTCCTTGAAGCTGCCTTTGGGGTGCTCGGTCCCTGGTGGCGGTGGCCAGTAGCAGACAAACTCTCTTGGCGGCGGCTGGTCTGCTTTTGCCCCCTGATCCCTCTTTTTCTACGCTGTTGGCTCAGTCTCACCACTGCCTCTTCCTCTGAACTATGAAAGTCAGTGGCACGACCTTCATTCCATGTGGGGTCTAGGACCTCATCGTCCCCTGCATCGTCTTCCACACAGTCTTCCTCCCTGACCTCCTGTTCGGTCTGCACACTGCAGAAAGACGCAGCAGTTGGCACCTGTGTTTCGTCATCATCAGAGACGTGCGGACTCCGATGAGGTGGTATTCCCATGTCCTCATCATCAGGAAACATCAGTGGTTGTGCATCAGTGCATTCTATGTCTTCCACCACTGGGGAAGGGCTAGGTGGATTTCCTTGGGAAACCCTGCCAGCAGAGTCTTCAAACAGCATAAGAGACTGCTGCATAACTTGAGGCTCTGACAGTTTCCCTGATATGCATGGGGGTGATGTGACAGACTGATGGGCTTGGTTTTCAGGTGCCACCTGTGCGCTTTCAGCAGAAGACTGGGTGGGAGATAATGTTGTGAACATGCTGGATCCACTGTCGGCCACCCAATTGAATAGCGCCTGAATAGCACTTGTTTTTATCGAATACTTGGTTTTGCAGGGAAGGCTCGGCTGTCTTGGAGAAGTAGTGGTGGCTGGGAACAGCATACTGTGAAACAGCAATGGCCATCAGCTGTTTGAAGCTGTCTGCGTCCACCAGCCTGAATGACAGCATTTCAAAGGCCAGTAGTTTAGAAATGTTGGCATTCAAGCCCAGGGCTCGAGGGTGGCTAGGTGGGAATTTACGCTTTCTCTCCAAGGTTTGTGAGATGGAGAGCTGAATGCTGCAGTGTGAAATGGTGGAGATGCTGTGTTTCGTCATCATCAGAGACGTGCGGACTCCGATGAGGTGGTATTCCCATGTCCTCATCATCAGGAAACATAAGTGGTTGTGCATCAGTGCATTCTATGTCTTCCACCACTGGGGAAGGGCTAGGTGAATTCCCTTCAAACAGCATAAGAGACTGCTGCATAACTTGAGGCTCTGACAGTTTCCCTGATATGCATGGGGGTGATGTGACAGACTGATGGGCTTGGTTTTCAGGCTCCATCTGTGCGCTTTCTGCAGAAGACTGGGTGGGAGATAATGTTGTGAATGTGCTGGATTCACTTTCGGCCACCCAATTGACTAGGGCCTGTACCTGCTCAGGCCTTACCATCCTTAGAACGGCATTGGGCCCCACCAAATATCGCTGTAAATTCTGGAGGGTACTGGAACCTGAGGTAGTTGGTTCACTAGGACGTGTGGCTGTGGCAGAATGGCCACGTCCTCTCCCAGCACCACAGGGTACACTAACACCACCACGACTGCGTCCGCGTCCCGTACTAGATGTTTTCCTCATTGTTACCGTTCTCCAAGCACCACAATACGGAAAAAATTATTTGGCCTAATGTATTGATTTCAAATTCAGGCCTTTTTTTAAAGGCAACTAACACTATCTGCCTATTTGTTTATGTAGCATATTACACTAATCCAGGCACAGCAGTAACCACTGATTTAGGGGAATATCTCTTTTAGGGCTAGTATTTAGGCCCTGGATGAAAGGTATCCTTTTATGGACAGATTTACAATTGGCCTGTAACAGCTGGGACACCAGATTCAGGGTATTGCTATTTTGGCAAATTAATTTCACTCCAGAACAAAATATATGTTTTGGTGGACCCTATGAAACCTGGCCTGCAACAGCTGGGACAGCAGATTCAGGGTATTGCTTTTTTGGCAAGTGAATTACACCACAGAACAAAATATATGTTTTGGCGGACACTATTATATTTTGCCAGCCACAGCTGAAACCACTGATTTATGGTATTGCTATTTTGGCAATTGAATTTCACCCCAGAACAAAATATATTTTTTGGCGGACACTATTATATTTTGCCAGCCACAGCTGAAACCACTGATTTATGGTATTGCTATTTTGCCAATTGAATTTCACCCCAGAACAAAATATATGTTTTGGCGAACACTATTATATTTTGCCAGCCACAGCTGAAACCACTGATTTATGGTATTACTATTTTGGCAAGTAAATTACACCCCAGAACAAAATATATGTTTTGGCGGACACTATTATATTTTGCCAGCCACAGCTGAAACCACTGATTTATGGTATTCCTATTTTGGCAATTGAATTTCACCCCAGAACAAAATATATGTTTTGGCGGACACTATGAAACCTGGCCTGCAACAGCTGGGACACCAGATTCAGGGTATTGCTATTTTGGCAAATTAATTTCACCCCAGAACAAAATATATGTTTTGGCAGATACTATAAAAAGTGGCCTGCAACAGCTGGGACACCAGATTCAGGGTATTACTATTTTGGAAAATTAATTTCACCCTAGAACAAAATATATGTTTTGGCAGACACTATGAAACCTGGCCTGCTACAGCTGGGACACCAGATTCAGGGTATTGCTATTTTGGCAAGTGAATTATACCCCAGAACAAAATATATGTTTTAGCGGACACTATTATATTTTGCCAGCCACAGCTGAAACCACTGATTTATGGTATTGCTATTTTGGCAATTGAATTTCACCCCAGAACAAAATATATGTCTTGGCAGACACTATTATATTTTGCCAGCCACAGCTGAAACCACTGATTTATGGTATTGCTATTTTGGCAATTGAATTTCACCCCAGAACAAAATATATGTTTTGGCGGACACTATGAAACTTGGCCTGCAACAGCTGGGACACCAGATTCAGGGTATTGCTATTTTGGCAGAATAATTTCACCCCAGAACAAAATATATGTTTTGGCGGACACTATGAAACGTGGCCTGCAACAGCTGGGACAACAAATTCAGGGTATTGCTATTATGGCAAGTGAATTACACCACAGAACAAAATATATGTTTTGGCGGACACTATTATATTTTGCCAGCCACAGCTGAAACCACTGATTTATGTTATTGCTATTTTGGCAATTTAATTTCACCCCAGAACAAAATATATGTTTTGGCGGACACTATGAAACCTGGCCTGCAACAGCTGGGACTCCAGATTCAGGGTATTGCTATTTTGGCAAGTGAATTATACCACAGAACAAAATATATGTTTTGGCGGACACTATTATATTTTGCCAGCCACAGCTGAAACCACTGATTTATGGTATTGCTATTTTGGCAATTGAATTTCACCCCAGAACAAAATATATGTTTTGGCGGACACTATTATATTTTGCCAGCCACAGCTGGAAACCACTGATTTATGGTATTCCTATTTTGGCAATTGAATTTCACCCCAGAACAAAATATATGTTTTGGCGGACACTATGAAACCTGGCCTGCAACAGCTGGGACACCAGATTCAGGGTATTGCTATTTTGGAAAATTAATTTCACCCCAGAACAAAATATATGTTTTGGCAGACACTATAAAACGTGGTCTGCAACAGCTGGGACACCAGATTCAGGGTATTGCTATTTTGGAAAATTAATTTCACCCCAGAACAAAATATATGTTTTGGCAAACACTATGAAACCTGGCCTGCTACAGCTGGGACACCAGATTCAGGGTATTGCTATTTTGGCAAGTGAATTATACCCCAGAACAAAATATATGTTTTAGCGGACACTATTATATTTTGCCAGCCACAGCTGAAACCACTGATTTATGGTATTGCTATTTTGGCAATTGAATTTCACCCCAGAACAAAATATATGTCTTGGCAGACACTATTATATTTTGCCAGCCACAGCTGAAACCACTGATTTATGGTATTGCTATTTTGGCAATTGAATTTCACCCCAGAACAAAATATATGTTTTGGCGGACACTATGAAACTTGGCCTGCAACAGCTGGGACACCAGATTCAGGGTATTGCTATTTTGGCAGAATAATTTCACCCCAGAACAAAATATATGTTTTGGCGGACACTATGAAACGTGGCCTGCAACAGCTGGGACACCAGATTCAGGGTATTGCTATTTCTCATTAATGCAATTATCTAGTCAACCAATCACATGGCAGTTGCTTCAATGCATTTAGGGGTGTGGTCCTGGTCAAGACAATCTCCTGAAACCGTCCACCAGCCTGAATGACAGCATTTCAAAGGCCAGTAGTTTAGAAATGTTGGCATTCAAGCCCAGGGCTCGAGGGTGGCTAGGTGGGAATTTACGCTTTCTCTCCAAGGTTTGTGAGATGGAGAGCTGAATGCTGCAGTGTGAAATGGTGGAGATGCTGTGTTTCGTCATCATCAGAGACGTGCGGACTCCGATGAGGTGGTATTCCCATGTCCTCATCATCAGGAAACATAAGTGGTTGTGCATCAGTGCATTCTATGTCTTCCACCACTGGGGAAGGGCTAGGTGAATTCCCTTCAAACAGCATAAGAGACTGCTGCATAACTTGAGGCTCTGACAGTTTCCCTGATATGCATGGGGGTGATGTGACAGACTGATGGGCTTGGTTTTCAGGCTCCATCTGTGCGCTTTCTGCAGAAGACTGGGTGGGAGATAATGTTGTGAATGTGCTGGATTCACTTTCGGCCACCCAATTGACTAGGGCCTGTACCTGCTCAGGCCTTACCATCCTTAGAACGGCATTGGGCCCCACCAAATATCGCTGTAAATTCTGGAGGGTACTGGAACCTGAGGTAGTTGGTTCACTAGGACGTGTGGCTGTGGCAGAATGGCCACGTCCTCTCCCAGCACCACAGGGTACACTAACACCACCACGACTGCGTCCGCGTCCCGTACTAGATGTTTTCCTCATTGTTACCGTTCTCCAAGCACCACAATACGGAAAAAATTATTTGGCCTAATGTATTGATTTCAAATTCAGGCCTTTTTTAAAGGCAACTAACACTATCTGCCTATTTGTTTATGTAGCATATTACACTAATCCAGGCACAGCAGTAACCACTGATTTAGGGGAATATCTCTTTTAGGGCTAGTATTTAGGCCCTGGATGAAAGGTATCCTTTTATGGACAGATTTACAATTGGCCTGTAACAGCTGGGACACCAGATTCAGGGTATTGCTATTTTGGCAAATTAATTTCACTCCAGAACAAAATATATGTTTTGGTGGACCCTATGAAACCTGGCCTGCAACAGCTGGGACAGCAGATTCAGGGTATTGCTATTTTGGCAAGTGAATTACACCACAGAACAAAATATATGTTTTGGCGGACACTATTATATTTTGCCAGCCACAGCTGAAACCACTGATTTATGGTATTGCTATTTTGGCAATTGAATTTCACCCCAGAACAAAATATATGTTTTGGCGGACACTATTATATTTTGCCAGCCACAGCTGAAACCACTGATTTATGGTATTGCTATTTTGGCAAGTGAATTTCACCCCAGAACAAAATATATGTTTTGGCGGACACTATTATATTTTGCCAGCCACAGCTGAAACCACTGATTTATGGTATTCCTATTTTGGCAATTGAATTTCACCCCAGAACAAAATATATGTTTTGGCGGACACTATGAAACCTGGCCTGCAACAGCTGGGACACCAGATTCAGGGTATTGCTATTTTGGCAAATTAATTTCACCCCAGAACAAAATATATGTTTTGGCAGATACTATAAAACGTGGCCTGCAACAGCTGGGACACCAGATTCAGGGTATTACTATTTTGGAAAATTAATTTCACCCTAGAACAAAATATATGTTTTGGCAGACACTATGAAACCTGGCCTGCTACAGCTGGGACACCAGATTCAGGGTATTGCTATTTTGGCAAGTGAATTATACCCCAGAACAAAATATATGTTTTAGCGGACACTATTATATTTTGCCAGCCACAGCTGAAACCACTGATTTATGGTATTGCTATTTTGGCAATTGAATTTCACCCCAGAACAAAATATATGTCTTGGCAGACACTATTATATTTTGCCAGCCACAGCTGAAACCACTGATTTATGGTATTGCTATTTTGGCAATTGAATTTCACCCCAGAACAAAATATATGTTTTGGCGGACACTATGAAACTTGGCCTGCAACAGCTGGGACACCAGATTCAGGGTATTGCTATTTTGGCAGAATAATTTCACCCCAGAACAAAATATATGTTTTGGCGGACACTATGAAACGTGGCCTGCAACAGCTGGGACAACAAATTCAGGGTATTGCTATTATGGCAAGTGAATTACACCACAGAACAAAATATATGTTTTGGCGGACACTATTATATTTTGCCAGCCACAGCTGAAACCACTGATTTATGTTATTGCTATTTTGGCAATTTAATTTCACCCCAGAACAAAATATATGTTTTGGCGGACACTATGAAACCTGGCCTGCAACAGCTGGGACTCCAGATTCAGGGTATTGCTTTTTTGGCAAGTGAATTATACCACAGAACAAAATATATGTTTTGGCGGACACTATTATATTTTGCCAGCCACAGCTGAAACCACTGATTTATGGTATTGCTATTTTGGCAATTGAATTTCACCCCAGAACAAAATATATTTTTTGGCGGACACTATTATATTTTGCCAGCCACAGCTGAAACCACTGATTTATGGTATTGCTATTTTGCCAATTGAATTTCACCCCAGAACAAAATATATGTTTTGGCGAACACTATTATATTTTGCCAGCCACAGCTGAAACCACTGATTTATGGTATTACTATTTTGGCAAGTGAATTACACCCCAGAACAAAATATATGTTTTGGCGGACACTATTATATTTTGCCAGCCACAGCTGAAACCACTGATTTATGGTATTCCTATTTTGGCAATTGAATTTCACCCCAGAACAAAATATATGTTTTGGCGGACACTATGAAACCTGGCCTGCAACAGCTGGGACACCAGATTCAGGGTATTGCTATTTTGGAAAATTAATTTCACCCCAGAACAAAATATATGTTTTGGCAGACACTATAAAACGTGGTCTGCAACAGCTGGGACACCAGATTCAGGGTATTGCTATTTTGGAAAATTAATTTCACCCCAGAACAAAATATATGTTTTGGCAAACACTATGAAACCTGGCCTGCTACAGCTGGGACACCAGATTCAGGGTATTGCTATTTTGGCAAGTGAATTATACCCCAGAACAAAATATATGTTTTAGCGGACACTATTATATTTTGCCAGCCACAGCTGAAACCACTGATTTATGGTATTGCTATTTTGGCAATTGAATTTCACCCCAGAACAAAATATATGTCTTGGCAGACACTATTATATTTTGCCAGCCACAGCTGAAACCACTGATTTATGGTATTGCTATTTTGGCAATTGAATTTCACCCCAGAACAAAATATATGTTTTGGCGGACACTATGAAACTTGGCCTGCAACAGCTGGGACACCAGATTCAGGGTATTGCTATTTTGGCAGAATAATTTCACCCCAGAACAAAATATATGTTTTGGCGGACACTATGAAACGTGGCCTGCAACAGCTGGGACACCAGATTCAGGGTATTGCTATTATGGCAAGTGAATTACACCACAGAACAAAATATATGTTTTGGCGGACACTATTATATTTTGCCAGCCACAGCTGAAACCACTGATTTATGTTATTGCTATTTTGGCAATTTAATTTCACCCCAGAACAAAATATATGTTTTGGCGGACACTATTATATTTTGCCAGCCACAGCTGAAACCACTGATTTATGGTATTGCTATTTTGGCAATTGAATTTCACCCCAGAACAAAATATATTTTTTGGCGGACACTATTATATTTTGCCAGCCACAGCTGAAACCACTGATTTATGGTATTGCTATTTTGCCAATTGAGCTTTCCATTCCATTCTAAAGCCCCCTCTGGAGAGAGGTGGGCCATTCCTTCCGGCAGGAAGGGTGGGGTCCAGTTAGAGTCAGTTTAGGTCTTCCCTAGACAGGGGAAGCATGTGCAGGGGCATGTCTCTGCTGGACATGTCCGCGCCAGCCTGAACACCTTAAGCTCTGCTAGCTATGGAGACCAAAGCTTGAAGCCTCAGAAGCCAATAGGAAAGTTCCCTGGCATAACCTAGAGTCAGACTACAGAAAAGAAGTGCAGCATACAGAAGAAGCTAAGTTATACAGCCAGGCTGTCAGTACAGCAGAGTCTGAGAGAAACATTGATACAGCAAAGTTGAGTTTGCCTGCCATTTTAATGCTAAAGCCTGCTGGGACCAAGGCAAAGCCTGAAAACTGTTTGGAGAAACGTTTATTTAAGTAAAGCTGCCACTGAACCTCATCTCAAGGTATGGACTCAAGTTATTCTTTCAAATCCCTCAATTATTTCCTCTATTTTTTGCTTCAGAGCCAAAACCTGGGGTCCAGCCATATCCAGGTAGGGCCACAGTGACTCACATAAAGAGAAAATTAGGCTGCACTACACCACTCGGCATTTCCTACACCTAGGACGCAATATACACTCACCTAACGAATTATTAGGAACACCTGTTCTATTTCTCATTAATGCAATTATCTAGTCAACCAATCACATGGCAGTTGCTTCAATGCATTTAGGGGTGTGGTCCTGGTCAAGACAATCTCCTGAACTCCAAACTGAATGTCAGAATGGGAAAGAAAGGTGATTTAAGCAATTTTGAGCGTGGCATGGTTGTTGGTGCCAGATGGCCCGGTCTGAGTATTTCACAATCTGCTCAGTTACTGGGATTTTCACGCACAATCATTTCTAGGGTTTACAAAGAATGGTGTGAAAAGGGAAAAACATCCAGTATGCGGCAGTCCTGTGGGCGAAAATGCCTTGTGGATGCTAGAGGTCAGAGGAGAATGGGCCGACTGATTCAAGCTGATAGAAGAGCAACGTTGACTGAAATAACCACTCGTTACAACCGAGGTATGCAGCAAAGCATTTGTGAAGCCACAACACGCACAAGCTTGAGGCGGATGGGCTACAACAGCAGAAGACCCCACCGGGTACCACTCATCTCCACTACAAATAGGAAAAAGAGGCTACAATTTGCACAAGCTCATCAAAATTGGACTGCTGAAGACTGGAAAAATGTTGCCTGGTCTGATGAGTCTCGATTTCTGTTGAGACATTCAAATGGTAGAGTCCGAATTTGGTGTAAACAGAATGAGAACATGTATCCATCATGCCTTGTTACCACTGTGCAGGCTGGTAGTGGTGGTGTAATGGTGTGGGGGATGTTTTCTGGGCACACTTTAGGCTCCTTAGTGCCAATTGGGCATAGTTTAAATGCCATGGGCTACCTGAGCATTGTTTCTGACCATGTCCATCCCTTCATGACCACCATGTACCCATCCTCTGATGGCTACTTCCAGCAGGATAATGTACCATGTCACAAAGCTCGAATCATTTCAAATTGGTTTCTTGAACATGACAATGAGTTCACTGTACTAAAATGTCCCCCATAGTCACCAGATCTCAACCCAATAGAGCATCTTTGGGAAGTGGTGAAGCGGGAGATTCGTGCCCTGGATGTGCATCCCTCAAATATACATCTACTGCAAGATGCTATCCTATCAATATGGGCCAACATTTCTAAAGAATGCTATCAGCACCTTGTTGAATCAATGCCAAGTAGAATTAAGGCAGTTCTGAAGGCAAAAGGGGGTCCAACACCGTATTAGTATGGTGTTCCTAATAATTCTTTAGGTGAGTGTATATAGAGAGAGAGGGCCCTGGGGGGAGGCTGCCCGTTGCACACCTCATGAAGAAATGGCTCCAGCCTGAGACTTTGGGCCCAGCCCTGATGATAAAGCGAGTGCATCGGTTTGTGCAAACTCTGCCAGTCGCAATCCAGCATTGGGAGGGACAGAGGGACCTGACCTGGTCGAGTGGTACATGGCCACCCAGGATTTGGTGGCGGACACTTCTCAAAAATGCAAAAACAAACAGCACTTTGCCCTGCCTCCATGCTGGATGTTGAATGAGGCATTAGTGTACATTTTGGCCAAAACGTAATAAGCCACTCACCACGTCAAGGTCGCCTCAATGAGTGGTCCAGAACACTAGTTCCTACCTGTTATGGGCCATGACAGCCACACAAGATCAAGGGAGCGCAGATGCAGCATACATGCCAGGTACACTCTGCTTGTAACCCCGTCTGGTGCCTTAACAGCTTCAATCAGATCCAGGGATGCAAGTACCAACATTCATGCTAAGCCCACTATATACTTCTCCTGGAGCCAAATGGCTACTGGCTGGCAGGCGCTATAAAAGCAGACTCCATCTTATACTGACTTTAAAACCAGCCTCCAGGGCAAACTAACTAGTCAGGTGTGCACGACTACATGGAGATCGCCACGCCTCCAATATATACTACAAAGAAAAAAAGGTGGGTGGTTCAGTCAGCACAACCCTATATGCAGGTGCACATTGCTATGGCGAAATACACATACAAATGCAAAAACAAAAATGCAATGCATCTCTGCAACCAGCACTCTGCCCTGCCTCCATGCTGGATGTTGAATGAAGCATTAGTGTACATTTTGGCCAAAGCGTAATAAGCCACTCACCACATCAAGGTCGCCTCTATGAGTGGTTCCAAATAGTGTTGAGCGAACAGTTCGAGCATGGTTCAGGTTCGTACCAAATTTTGAGGTGTTAGGGACAAGGACCCGGACCCGAACATTTTCAAAAAAGTTCGGGTTCGGGTCCGTTGTTCGGCGATTTCTCCCCGTTTTCTGAAGGGCTGCACAGCAGCCAATCAGCTAGCGTTTTATTTCTTGCCCTAAGAAGCCATTACAGCCATGCCTACTAATGGCATGGCTGTGATTGGCCAAGTGCAGCATGTGACCCAGCCGCACATCACACTGCTCTAATTAGTGTAGGGAGAGGACACAGCTTCTGTGAGGGCAGCAAAAGCAACCCATGAAGTTATCGATCTACAGCTGTGAATCATTCAACTTCTGCTAGTTATTTGCTCACTGGTTTTTAGGCTGCACAGAGCGTTTTTCTGTCACTTTTTTCTGGGGTGATCATTTTATGACTTGTGGTGCACCAGCACAAGCTGCCACCAAGTCCATCAATTAAACAATACTAGTATTTTTTTTTTGCTATATCCTGCATTAGGGGCTTAGCTTTGCTTATTGTCACCCCTAGAAACTCAGGATAGAAATTTCTATATTTTATTAAGGGATTAAATTCAATTGCCAAAATAGCAATCCCCTAAATCTGGTGTTCAAGCTGTGGCTAGCCAAGTGTAATACTGTCTGCTGTATGGCAAAGGATAGATTATTTTCTGTGGTGAAATTCAACTGCCAAAATAGCAATCCCCTAAAACTGGTGTCCCAGCAGTGGATGGCAAAGTATACTAGTGTCGGGCAAAGCATATATTTTGTTCTGGGGTGAAATACAATAGCCAAAATAGCAATACCGTAAATCAGTGGTTTCAGCTGTGGCTCGCCAAGTTTAATAGTGTCCTGTAAATGATATATTTTGTTCTGGGGTCAAAATCAATTGCCAAAATAGCAATACCATAAATCGGTGGTTTCAGCTGTGGCTGGCCAAGTTTAATAGTGTCTTGCAAAAGATATATTTTGTTCTGGGGTGAAATTCAATTGCCAAAATAGCAATACCATACATCAGAGGTTTCAGCTGTGGCTGGCCAAGTATAATAGTGTACGGCAAAGGATATATATTTTTTTTCTGGGGTGAAATATAATTGGCAAAATAGCAATACCCTGAATCTGGTGTTCCAGCTGTGACTGGACAATTTCCCTAGTGTCCTGCAAAGGAAATATTTTGTTCTGGGGTGAAATTCAATTGCCAAAATAGCAATACCATAAATCAGTGGTTTCAGCTGTGGCTGGCCAAGTTTATTAGTGTACGGCAAAGGATATATTTTTTTCTGGGGTGAAATTCAATTGCCAAAATAGCAATACCATAAATCAGTGGCTTCAGCTGTGGCTGGCCAAGTTTAATAGTGTCCGGCAAAGGATATAATTTTTTCTAGGGTGAAATTCAATTGCCAAAATAGCAATACTATAAATCAGTGGTTTCAGCAGTGGCTGTCCAAGTTTAATGGTGTGCGGCAAAGGATATATTTTTATCTGGGGTGAAATTCAATTGCCAAAATAGCAATACCCTGAATCTGGTGTTCCAGATGTTGCAGGCCTAGTTTAAATCTGTCCGTAAAAGGGTATATTTTTTTATGGGGTGAAAGTCAGCAGCAAAAATTGAAATACCTTGAATCTGGTGTTACAGCTGTGACTGGACAAGTTTATTAGTATCCGTCAAAGTATAGATTTTGTTCTGGGGTGAAATTTAATTGCAAAAATAGCAATACCCTTAATCTGGTGTTCCAGCTGTGACTGGTCAATTTCCCTAGTGTCCGGCAAAGGAAATATTATTTTCTGCGGTGAAATTCAGTTTAAAAAATAGAAATACCGCAAATCTGGTGTTCCAGCTGTGACTGGACAAGTTTAATAGTGTACGGCAAAGGATTTATTATTTTCTGGGGTGAAATTCAGTTGCCAAAATAGCAATACCATAAATCATTGGTTTCAGCTGTGGCTGGCCAAGTTTAATAGTGTACGGCAAAGGATATATTTTTTTCTGGGGTTAAATTCAATTGCCAAAATAGCAATACCCTGTATCTGGTGTTCCAGCTTTTGCAGGCCTAGTTTAATTCTGTCCGTAAAAGGGTATATTTTTTTCTGTGGTGAAAGTCAGTAGCAAAAATAGAAATACCCTGAATCTTGTGTTCCAGCTGTGACTGGACAAGTATTATAGTATCCGTCAAAGGATAGATTTTGTTCTGGGGTGAAATTTAATTGCCAATATAGCAATGCACTAAATCTGGTGTTCTAGCTGTGACTGTACAATTTCCCTAGTGTCCGTCAAAGGATATATTATTTTCTGGGGTGAAAGTCAATTGCCAAAACAGCAATACCATAAATCTGTCATTTCAGCAGTGGCTGGCCAAGTTTAATAGTGTCCGGCCAAGGATATATTTTGTTCTGGGGTGAAATTCAATTGCCAAAATAGCAATACCATAAATCAGTGGTTTCAGCTGTGGCTGGACAATTTTGCTTGTGTCCGTCAAAGGATATATTATTTTCTGGGGTGAAAGTCAATTGCCAAAACAGCATTACCATAAATCTGTGGTTTCAGCTGTGGCTGGCCAGATTTAATAGTGTACCGCAAAGTATATATATTTTTTTGGGGTGAAATTCAATTGCCAAAATAGCAATACCCTGAATCTGGTGTTCCAGCTGTTGCAGGCCTAATTTAAATCTGACCATAAAAGGGTATATTTTTTTCTGGGGCGAAAGTCAGTAGCCAATATAGAAATACCCTGAATCTGGTGTTCCAGCTGTGACTGGACAGGTTTATTAGTATCCGTCAAAGGATAGATTTTGTTTTCGGGAGAAATTTAATTGCTAATATAGCAATACCCTGAATCTGGTGTTCCAGCTGTGACTGTACCATTTCCCTAGTGTCCTGCAAAAAATATATTTTGTTCCGGGGTGAAATTTAATTGTCAAAATAGCAATACTATAAATCAGTGGTTTCAGCAGTTGCTAGCCAAGTTTAATAGTGTCCGGCAAAGGATATATTTTGTTCTGGGGTGAAATTCAATTGCCAAAGTAGCAATACCATAAATCAGTGGTTTCAGCTGTGGCTGGCCAAGTTTAATAGTGTATGGCAAAGGATATTTTTTTTTCTGGGGTAAAATTCAATTGCCAAAATAGCAATACCCTGAATCTGGTGTTCCAGCTATTGCAGGTCTAGTTGTAATCTGTCCGTAAAAGGGTATATTTTTTCTGGGGTGAAAGTTAGTATCTAAAATAGAAATACCCTGAATCTGGTGTTCCAGCTGTGACTGGACAAGTTTAGTAGTATCTGTCAAAGGATAGATTTTGTTCTGCGGTGAGATTTAATTGCCAAATTAGCAATACCCTGAATATGGTGTTCCAGCTGTGACTGGACAATTTTCCTAGTGTCCGTCAAAGGATATATTATTTTCTGGGGTGAAAGTCAATTGCCAAAATAGCAATACCATAAATCAGTGGTTTCAGCTGTGGCTGGCCAAGTTTAATAGTGTCTGGCAAAGGATATATTTTGTTCTGGGGTTAAATTCAATTTCAAAAATAGCAATACCCTGAATCTGGTGTTCCAGCTGTGACTGGACAATTTCACTAGTGTCCGGCAAAGGATATATTATTTTCTGCGGTGAAATTCAGTTTAAAAAATAGAAATACCGTAAATCTGGTGTTCCAGCTGTGACTGGACAAGTTTAATAATGTCCGGCAAAGGATAGATTTTGTTCTGGGGTGAAATTTAATTGCCAAAATAGCAATACCCTGATTCTGGTGTTCCAGCTGTGACTAAACAATTTCCCTAGTGTCCGTCAAAGGATATATTATTTTCTGGGGTGACAGTCAGTAGCAAAAATAGAAATACAGTAAATCTGGTGTCCCAGCTGTGACTGGACAATTTTAATAATATCCATCACAGGATAGATTTTGTTCTGGGGTGAAATTCCATTGCCAAAATAGCAATACCATAAATAAGTGGTTTCAGCTGTGGCTGGCCAAGTTTAAAAGTGTCCTGCAAAGGATATATTTTGTTCTGGGGTAAAATTCAATTGCCAAAATAGCAATACCATAAATCAATGGTTTCAGCAGTGGCTGACCAAGTTTAATAGTGTACGTCAAAGGATATAATTTTTTCTGGGTGAAATTCAATTGCCAAAATAGCAATACCCTGAATCTGGTGTTCCAGCTGTTGCCGGCCTAGTTTAAATCTGTCTGTAAAAGGGTATATTTTTTTCTGGGGTGAAAGTCAGTAGCAAAAATAGAAATACCCTTAATGTGGTGTTCCAGCTGTGACTGGACAATTTTAATAATATCCATCACAGGATAGATTTTGTTCTGGGGTGAAATTTAATTGCCAAAATAGCAATACCCTGTGTCTTGTGTTCCAGCTGTGACTGGACAATTTCCCTAGTGTCCGTCAAAGGACTTATTATTTTCTGGGGTGAAAGTCAGTAGCAAAAATAGAAATACAGTAAATCTGGTGTCCCAGCAGTGGCTGGCCACGTTTAATAGTGTCCGGCAAAGGATATATCTTGTTCTGAGGTGACATTCACTTGCCAAAATAGCAATACCATAATTTAGTGGTTTCAGCTGTGGCTGGCTAAGTTTAATAGTATCCGGCAAAGGATATATTTTGTTCTGGGGTGAAATTTAATTGCCAAAATAGCAATACCATAAATCAGTGGTTTCAGCTGTGGCTGTCCAAGGTTAATAGTGTCCTGCAAAGGATATATTTTTTTCTGGGGTGAAATTCAGTTGCCAAAATAGAAATACAGTAAGGTGTATATACAAGTGCTGAGAGGGTCATCCTCAATAACGTCACACGCTACAGTGCATCTCCCATTGTATTTCTGTCCATTAAAGGGTATATTAAATTTCAATTGCTGAAGGCATAATCCTACATATTTTTTCACACTCTACTGTGCATCTCCAAGTGAAAATCTGTCCATCAAGGATACCTTTCATCAAGGGCCTAAATACAAGGCCTAAAATTGATATTCCCCTAAATCAGTGGTTACTGCTGTGCCTGGATTAGTGAAATACGGTACATAAATAAATAGGCAGATAGTGTTAGGTGCCTGTAAAAAATGGCCTGAATTTGAAATCAATACATTGGGCCAAATATTTTTTTTCTTATTGTGGTGCTTGGTGAACTGTAACAATGAGGAAAACATCTAGTAAGGGACGCGGACGCGGTTGTGGTGGTGTTAGTGGACCCTCTGGTGCTGGGAGAGGACGTGGCCATTCTGCCACAGCCACACGTCCTAGTGAACCAACTACCTCAGGTTACAGTACCCTCCAGAATTTACAGCGATATTTGGTGGGGCCCAATGCCGTTCTAAGGATGGTAAGGCCTGAGCAGGTACAGGCCCTAGTCAATTGGGTGGCCGAAAGTGAATCCAGCACATTCACAACATTATCTCCCACCCAGTCTTCTGCAGAAAGCGCACAGATGGAGCCTGAAAACCAAGCCCATCAGTCTGTCACATGACCCCCATGCATATCAGGGAAACTGTCAGAGCCTCAAGTTATGCAGCAGTCTCTTATGCTGTTTGAAGGGAATCCACCTAGCCCTTCCCCAGTGGTGGAAGACATAGAATGCACTGATGCACAACCACTTATGTTTCCTGATGATGAGGACATGGGAATACCACCTCATCGGAGTCCGCACGTCTCTGATGATGACGAAACACAGGTGCCAACTGCTGCATCTTTCTGCAGTGGGCAGACCGAACAGGAGGTCAGGGAGGAAGACTGTGTGGTAGACGATGCAGGGGACGATGAGGTCCTAGACCCCACATGGAAAGAAGGTCGTGCCACTAACTTTCATAGTTCAGAGAAAGAGGCAGTGATGAGACCGAGCCAACAGCTTAGCAAAAGAGGGAGCAGGGGGCAAAAGCAGAACAGCCGCCACCATGAGAGTTCGCCTGGTACTGGCCACCGCCACCAGGGACTGAGCACCCCAAAGGCAGCTTCAAGGAGTTCCCTGGCATGGCACTTCTTTAAACAATGTGCTGACGACATGACCCGAGTGGTTTGCACGCTGTGCCATCAGAGCATGAAGCGAGGCATTAACGTTCTGAACCTTAGCACAACCTGCATGACCAGGCATCTTCATGCAAAGCATGAACTGCCGTGGAGTAAACACCTTAAAAACAAGGAACTCACTTAGGCTCCCCCTGCTCCCTCTTCTGCTGCTGCCTTGGCCTCTTCCACCACCTCGGCAGGAATGTTGGCACCTGCCGCCCACCAAAAGAGGAAGTGCCACCGACACCACCACCTG
Organism: Bufotes viridis; assembly: GCA_033119425.1. Lineage (NCBI taxonomy): Eukaryota > Metazoa > Chordata > Amphibia > Anura > Bufonidae > Bufotes > Bufotes viridis. The sequence continues at coordinate 154,357,818 of CM065591.1, read as the reverse complement.
TGTCAACAAGCATCTCCACCATTTCACCCTGCAGCATTCAGCTCTCCATCTCACAAACCTTGGAGAGAAAGCGTAAATTCCCACCTAGCCACCCTCGAGCCCTGGGCCTGAATGCCAACATTTCTAAACTACTGGCCTTTGAAATGCTGTCATTCAGGCTGGTGGACGCAGACAGCTTCAAACAGCTGATGGCCATTGCTGTTTCACAGTATGTTGTTCCCAGCCACCACTACTTCTCCAAGACAGCCGAGCCTTCCCTGCAAAACCAAGTATTCGATAAAAACAAGTGTGCACTGCGCAACGCCATCTGTGGCAAGATCCACCTAACCACAGATACGTGGACCAGTAAGCACGGCCAGGGACGCTATATCTCTCTAACTGCACACTGGGTAAATGTAGTGGCCGCTGGGTCCCAGGCGCAGAGTTCCTTGGCGCACGTCCAAGGATCGCAGGGCATCATTCTTTGCCTCCTGTAGCCTCCTCCTCCGACTCGGCTTCCTCCTCCTCTGCTTCCACCAGCTCATCAAGTCAGCCACCCACCTTCACCACCAACTTCAGCACATCCCGGGGTAAACGTCAGCAGGCCATTCTGAAACTCATATATTTGGGGGACAGGACCCACACCACGCAGGAGTTGTGGCGGGTTATTGAACAACAGACCGACAAGTGGTTTCTGCCGGTGGGCCTCAAGCCCGGCCTGGTGGTGTGCGATAATGGGTGAAATCTCATCGCAGCTCTGGGACTAGCCGTTTTGACGCACATCCCTTGCCTGGCGCATGTGCTGAATTTGGTGGTGCAGAAGTTCAGTCACAACTACCCCGACATGTCAGAGCTGCTGCATAAAGTGCGGGCAGTCTGTGCGCGCTCCCAGCGTTCACATCCTGTCGCTGTTCGCCTGTCTGCGCTACAGCGTAACTTCGGCCTTCCCGCTCAGTGCCTCATATGCGACGTGCCCACCAGGTGGAACTCCACCTTGCACATGCTGGAGAGACTGTGCGAGGAGCAGCAGCTGGCCATAGTGGAGTTTCAGCTGAAGAACGCACGCGTCAGTCGCACTGCGGAACAGTACCACTTCACCACCAATGATAGGACCTCCATGCGAGACCTGTGTGCCCTGTTGCGCAGTTTCGAGTACTCCACCAATATGGCCAGTGGCGATGACACCTTTATCAGAGTTACAATACCACTTCTATGTCTCCTTGAGAAAACGCTTAGGGTGATGATGGAAGAGGAGGTGGCCCAGGGGGAGAAGGAGGAGGATGAGGGGTCATTTTTAGCACTTTCAGGCCAGTCTGTTAGAAGTGGCTCAGAGGGAGGTCTTTTGCAACAGCAGAGGCCAGGAACAAATGTGGCCAACTAGAGCCCACTACTGGAGGACGAGGAGGATGAGGAGAAGGTGGAGGAGGATGAGGATGAAGCAGGTTCACAGCGGGGTGGCACCCGACACAGCTCAGGCCCATCACTGGTGCGAGGCTGGGGGTATACGGAGGACGATGACGATACGCCTCCCACAGAGGACAGCTTGTCCTTACCTTTGGGCAGCCTGGCACGCATGAGCGACTACATGCTGCAGTGCCTGCACAACGACAGCAGAGTTGCCCACATTTTAACGTGTGCAGACTACTGGGTTGCCACCCTGCTGGATCCCCGGTACAAAGACAATGTGCCCATCTTACTTCCTGCACTGGAGTGTGATAGGAAGATGCGCGAGTACAAGCGCACGCTGGTAGACGCGCTCCTGAGAGCATTCCCAATTGTCACAGGGGAACAGGTGGAAACCCAAGGCGAAGGCAGAGGAGGAGCAAGAGGTCGCCAACGCAGCTGTGTCACGGCCAGCTCCTCTGAGGGCAGGGTTAGCATGGCAGAAATGTGGAAAAGTTTTGTCTCCACGCCTCAGCTAACTGCACCACCACCTGATACGGAACGTGTTAGCAGGAGACAGCATTTTACTAACATGGTTGAACAGTACGTCTGCACACCCCTCCACGTACTGACTGATGGTTCGGCCCTATTAAACTTCTGGGTCTCCAAATTGTCCACGTGGCCAGAGTTCGTATTTTATGCCTTGAAGGTGCTGGCCTGCCCGGCGGCTAGCGTTTTGTCTGAACGTGTATTCAGCACGGCAGGGGTCTTCATTACTGACAAACGCAGCCGCCTGTCCACAGCCAACGTGGACAAGCTGACATTCATAAAAATGAACCAGGCATGGATCCAACAGGACCTGTCCCTCCCTTGTGCTTAATAGACATTTATAAATGCCTCCCCCTCAACCACGTATTCTTGTACTTCGGGGCACTTCTTTATTGAATCCTAATTTTTTTAAGTTTACCATGATTTTGCGGTGCAACCCAAAGTTTAATGAACCTCTCCTCAATCTGGGCGCCGGGCCTAAATAACTGAAAGTGGCCTGTTACAATGGTGGGTGACATAAAGCCTGAACCTCTGGCATGTGACCTCTCTCCTTTGTATGGGTGCCGTGGGCTAAATATCTGATAGTGGCCTTCTCCAGTGGTGGGTGATATGATGCCTTATTCCTTGCTGTTGGACCTCTCTCCTCTGTCTGGGTGCTGGGGCCTAAATAACTGAAAGTGGCCTTCTCTAGTGGTGTGTGATTTGATGCCTTATTCCTTGCTGTGGGACCTCTCTCCTCTGTCTGGGTGCTGGGACCTAAATAACTTAAAGTGGCCTTTTCCAGTGGTGGGTGATATGACGCCCTATTCCTTGCTGTGGGACCTCTCTCCTCTGTCTGGGTGCTGGGGCCTAAATAACTCAAAGTGGCCTTCTCCAGTGGTGGGTGATATGACTCCTGATTCTCTGCTGTGGGACCTCTCTCCTCTGTCTGGGTGCTTGGGCCTAAATAACTGAAAGTGGCCTTCTCCAGTGGTGGGTGATATGACGCCTGATTCTCTGCTATGGGACCTCTCTCCTCTGTCTGGGTGCTGGGGCCTAAATAACTGAAAGTGGCCTTCTCCAGTGGTGGGTGATATGACACCTTATTCCTTGCTGTGGGACCTCTCTCCTCTGTCTTGGTGCTGGGGCCTAAATAACTGAAAGTGGCCTTCTCCAGTGGTGGGTGATATGAAGCCTGATTCTCTGCTATGGGACCTCTCTGCAATTGATATTGGTTATTTTTTATTTATTTTATTTTAATTCATTTCCCTATCCACATTTGTTTGCAGGGGATTTACCTACATTTTACTGCCTTTTGCAGTCCTCTAACCCTTTCCTGGACTATTTTACAGCCTTTTTAGTGCCCAATAGTTCGTGTCCCTATTAACTTCAATAGGGTTCGGGTTCAGGATGAAGTTCGGGTCGAGTTCGGATCCCGAACCCTAACATTTTCGGGAAGTTCGATCAAACTTCTCGAACCCGAACATCCAGGTGTTCGCTCAACTCTAGTCCCTAACACTAGTACCTACCTGTTATGGGCCATGACAGCCACACAAGATCCAGGGAGCGCAGGTGCAGCTTGCATTCTAGGTACACTCTGCTTGTAACCCCGTCTGGTGCCTTAACAGCTTCAATCAGATCCAGGGATGCAAGTTCCAACATGCATGCTGAGCCCACTATATACTTCTCATGGAGCCCAATGGCTACTTGTAGGCGCTATAAAAGCAGACTCAGTTTTATACTGACTTTAAAACCAGCCTCCAGGGCAGACTAACTAGTCAGGTGTGCATGACTGCATGGAGATCACCACGCCTCCAATATATACGTCAAAGAAAAAAAGGTAGGGGGTTCAGTAAGCACAACCCTATATGTAGGTGCACATTGCTATGGCGAAATACACATACAAATGCAAAAACAAAAGCTGCACCTGCGCTCCCTGGATCTTGTGTGGCTGTCATGGCCCATAATAGGTAGGAACTAGTGTTAGGGAAAACTCATGGAGGCGACCTTGACATGGTGAGTGACTTTGGCTTTGGCCAAAATGTACACTAATGCCTCATTCAACATCCAGCATGGAGGCAGGGCAGAGTGCTGGTTGCAGAGTGCCATTGCATTTTTGTTTTTGTGTTTGTATGTGTATTTCGCCATAGCAATGTGCACCTGCATATAGGGTTGTGCTGACTAAACCCCCCACCTTTTTTTCTCAAAAATGGGTGACACTCCGACCCCCGACCCAACATATAGAAATTGGAAAAAGGTCCTGATCCCAAGCAGGGGATAATGCAACCCAAAGGCCCATTAAGTGTGCCTCATGGGCTTGTGAAGACACATTTATCTGATGTCTGAGAGTTTCCGATGTGATGGTTGCCATGGCTGCGCCAGGCGGGAAGGTAAGGCACGTGGTGGGTGTGGTTAAGAATCTTCTATACAGGGCTATTTTGGGAAGAGACTTACCCATATTCTGGTCCTTATGGAAGGAAGGAGCGCCATCTCTTGTGGAGAAAGATGCTCCAGGTCCTGAACCCGAAGACCCCAATTCTGGGGTACCAGCCATAGGGGTCCCCATCATAAAGCTAGAGAGTAACCCCAATAAGTTTCCCCTAGAGGTATCAGCGGGTGAGGCTGCAGAGGCCAGATCTATACTGGAGCTAGAGGTGTCTTGGGACATGTTCGTGACCACCCAACTCCAGGACCCCACTCTGGTAAGGGTCAGGGAGTGGGTAACTGTAATCAAAGGCATAGCCTTACAACCAGGTGCAGTAGGAGGCTTATTGTACCCTTCCCAGGACTTATTGTACTACCACGACAAGGAGTTAGTGGAGCAGCTGGTAGTACCACAGCCCTACCGCAGTATTAGACTTGGCTCACACACATGTAATGGGAGGTCATCTTGGGGTCAAAAATACACTAGAGCGTATACTCCAGTGGTTCTTTTGGCCTGGTGTTTATGAAGAGGCTAAAAAAAAATTGTGAGTCATACCCAGAGTGTCAGATTACTGCTCCCATAGCGAATTTCCATTGTCCACTGGTACCTCTTCCCATTATAGAGGTACCTTTTGAGCGGATCGTTATGGATCTAGTGGGGCCCGTGGTAAAGTCGGCCCGGGGTCACCAACACATATTAGTGGTTGTGGACTATGCGACTTGGTATCCTGAGGCCATTCCTCGCCGACATACTTCAGCCAAACTTATTGCGACAGAACTATTTGCCAGGTTTTGCCACATTGGGTTGCCCAAAGAGATCCTTACAGATCAAGGTACTCCTTTTTTGTGTGCAAAGTGACAAAGGAGTTGTGCAAGCTGCCTCGAATCAAGCAGTTACGCATGTCAGTGTACCACCCCCAAGGGGCTAGTAGACAGCTTTAATAAGTGTAGTATCTCAAGACGGGAAGGACTTGGATATGCCACATTTGATGTTCGCCATCCAAGAGGTACCCCAGTCCTCAACAGGGTTTTCCCCGTTTCAATATGGCAGACATCACAGAGGCTTTCTGGACACTGCCAAACAGACATGGGAGCAGAAGCCTACTCCCCATAAGAGTGTAATAGAGCACATTGCAGATATGCAGGACCGGATTGCATCAGTATTGCCCATTGTAAGAGAACATCTTGTAGAGGCTCAGGCAGCTGAAAGGTGTGGGTATAATAGAAAAGCCACAGTAAGGACCATTACCCAGAAGATAGAGTTCTCATGCTTGCACCCACTGCTGAGAGTAAGGTTATGGCTAAGTGGCAAGTTTGGGAAACAGTTGGCAAAGTTAACTATAAAATATATCAGCCTAGGCGGAGAAAACCAGAACAAATATATCAAGTAAACTTGCTAAAGGCTTGGAAGGACCGAGAATCTCTGTGGGCCACTGAGGCGCTGATTGGGACTAGTGTAGACCCTCCAACTTCAGTCTCGACAGAGGTCGGAGTAAAAATAGCAGAAACCCTGTAAAAACAACAAAAATGGGGGGTCAAGAATTTAGTGTAGCAGAATACCAATGTCTTTTCAGAAAAACCCGGTAATACATCGGTGGTCCAGCATGACATTGTCACCAAGCCTCGGGTAAGGGTAAGCGTGAAACCGTACCATGTACCAGAGGCCCGGAGACAAGTAATTACAGAAGAGGTACAGAAAATGCTTAGCCTAGGAGTTATCGAGGAATCCAAGTGTGAGTGGGCCAGTCCCATTGTGTTGATTCCAAAGCTGGACGGATCGTTACGATTTTGTAACAATTTCCGGAAATTGAATGAAGTGTCGAAGTTCGAACTTTATCCAATGCCCCGGGTTGGGCTGGGCCAGGCCCAGTACTTCATGACACTGGATTTAACCAAGGGTTACTGGCAGGTACCTCTGACAGAGTCCGCAAAGGAAAAGACCGTCTTTGTCACACCGGAGGGACTTTATCACTATGTTGTTTTGCCTTTTGGGTTACATGGGGGCCCCGCCACATTCTAGAGGCTGATGGACATAGTCTTAAAACCTCATCGGAAGTATGCATCTGCCTACTTAGATCATATAATTATTTATAGTGGCGACTGGGAGTCTCATTTTCCCCATGTGCAGGCAGTCGTGGACTCACTCCGAGATGTGGGCTTGACTGCAAATACTCAAAAGTGTACAATAGGGCTAAAGGAGGCTCATAAAAAATGGAGATCATAAAACCTCAAACAAAATTGCCCCCAACTAGTGATGATCGAGCACCCGAGCCCTATAGAAGTCAATGGGAGAACCAGAGCATTAAACCAGGCACCCCCTGCTCTGAAGAGGGGAGGGTGCCTGGTTCATAGGAAAAGGTCAGAAATTGATGGAAACACAACCGAAATGGGTCGAGGACAGCATGGGGAGGATGTCTGGATGAATCTTGGACTACAATGTCGCTGCTGGGAATGATGTTGCCCGAGTTGTATGTCACTTTTACAGACTGACCACAAAACCGAAGATAAAAGCGATTTTAGATGAAAAATTGTTAGGAAACATTCTTTCCTGTATATTTACTTTTATATAAATAGCAAGTTCAGACAAAAATTTTCATGATTTTCGGAACTGGGGCCATGACTAAGTGGAATGGCCAGTGGCTTCGATTGTGTTGACCGGACTATCATCTGATGATAATGAACTTGTAAGAGGAAAGGACGTTGAGCTGACCAGTGACCGTGTATATAAAAAAGCTGCCGCTTTGTTAACTCTAGATAACTTCTAAGCTGATCGAATGTCCCCGTGATGTTGACGATCTATCGATGTCTGCTCTTTCAACTTTCGATGTTCTTTTATGCGCCTACCATGGTGATAGCAAGTTCAGGCAAAAATGTTCATGATTTTCGGAAATGGGGACATGACTAAGAGGGCCGGCCGATGGTTTCAATTGTGTTGACTGTACTCTTGGACGATGAAAATGAACTTATTGGAAGAGGAATGAGCAGTGGCATCCTTATTACACAGTCTACATATAAGTGTAGATTTGTGTCTCACTGCTCACAGTAAGCAGAGTTTGTGGAATACAGAAAATGACTGTCTGTCACTGGTATTTTTGAAATAAATATAGGCAGTCTAGATTTAAGTGTAGATTTCTGTCTCACTGCTCACAGCAAGTAGAGTTTGTGGAATACAGAAAATGACTGTCACTGGTATTTTTGAATTAAATATCGGCCGCACACACTCTAGATATAAGTGTAAATTTGCGTCTCACTGCTCACAGCAAGCAGAGTTTGTGGAATACAGAAAATGTCACTAACGGTCACCCTGACAAAAAAAAAAAATTCTCCCAAAACAATTTTGGCTGCCTGCCACCTCTAAGAATAGTCCTTAAAAGGACTGTTAGTTCTTTGAAATGTCTTCTTAATGATAATTTTTAGATGAAATTCGCCCTACACTGTCCCTTCCTAACAGCAGCTCTCCCTGACTCGCAATGAGCCGAACCCACGTGACCGGGTGCTATATAGCACTCGTCGATGCGTTCCGGCCAGCCAATCACTGTAATGCCAGTAGAAAACATGTCTAATGGCATTACAGTGATGGCAATACTTACCTGCACGTCTATTGGCTGCTTAGCAAGCGCCAAACGTGCAGGGAGGAGACTCGATCATGGCGCTCGAGCACATGTGGTACTCGGCCGAGTGCTCGGATCTCCCGCATAGCGATGCTCGAGCCGAACTGGTACTCGGCCGAGCATGCTCGCTCAACACTAGCCCTGACCACTCATGACGAAGCAAGTCAGAACATTTCTAGACATTATTGGGTATTATAGGCGGTTTATACCCAATTTCGCCGGGAGGGCTGCACCCCTGACCGATCTGCTGAAAGGAAGAAAATCAGTCAGGATTCAGTGGAATCCTAAGGCTGAAGAATAATTTCCGGCCCTAAAATTGACCCTATGTGAACAGCCCGTCCTGTCCAACCCCAACTTTTAGGACGAATTTATCGTCCAAATGGACACATCTGAAGTAGGACAAGGAGCAGTTCTATCTCAAAAAGTGAACGGAGAAGAAGATACAATTACTTATTTGAGTAGAAAGCCTACCCCAGCAGAAAAGCACTACAGTGTAGTGGAGAAGGAGTGCCTTGCCATCAAGTGGGCCTTGGAATCCTTATGGTACTAACTGCTGGGGCGACATTTTCGTCTGGTGATGGACCATTCACCATTGGTCTGGATGAGGAATTCCAAGGAGAGAAATGCTTGGGTCACCAGGTGGTTTCTCTCCTTACACAATTTTAATTTCTCGGTGGAACATCGAGTGGGAAAGCTGCAGGGCAATGCGGATGCCCTGTCAGGAGCATCATGTTTTGGTGCAGGTGTTCAACCCCACAGGTTTGAACAGAGTGGGGGGGGGGGTATGTGAGGCAGGCCTCATATATAAAGGACGGTATGTATCTCTTAGAATGGTGCAGGAAACCTATTAAGGAGATGCATATCATGGTTTGCTGTGGTGCACCTGAGTCTCGAGCAAATGGAGGCAGTAAGTTTGATGAAATTTTATTTTTTATGTTAATTTCACACTGTTTTTACACAAAGGGGTACAATAACAAAGGGGTACAATAACAGGGGGGGGGGAGGGGGCGGCACTATCACAGCTCCCTGTCATTGCACCCGCTACTTACAAAAATAAATGTGCTTCGTGACGAAGTTGTTCGTCACGAAGCAATTTTTTTTGTAAAATTCAGCGAATCAGCCGAAACAAACTTTTTATAAAATCGCTCATCTCTAGTACCAGATCTTGGTGGAGTGGAAGCCAGTAACTAGAGTGTCTACTAAGATAGATAGTGGACACTCTAAAAAGTCTCCTTTACGTTGGAGATAGTGCCCTCCTGGTCCCCTGCTGGTTTCAGTCATCCTTGGGTTAGAAGAAGAGCGTCTCTGTACCTAGGCATGGAAGTGAAAAACTGCCTCAAGACCCCATACATTTCAAAAAAGATTTAATAATCTGTTAATTCAAAATTGGTATAAAATAGTATAGTATAATAATGGTATAATATTACAGTTCACTACAGATAATGGTTGAAGCTATCAAGAAACCTAACACTTTATTGTTTCGGATGGGAGAAAAAGTGATGACAGATGCACCCCATTGGTTGAAATAAGTTTTGTTGCATACAAGAGCCTTATACACTGCAAGCTACTGCTTGGTTTTTTAAGAGTGATACAGTAATTATCACTGGACATGCGCTGAACAAGCAAGGCTCAGAGGTGAGACTGTATGGCAGATGTAGAAATTGCATAGTGATGTAACACAAGGTTTACATTTGTCATATGTAACAAGCTAAATATATTACAAAATAAGTAAGAAATGTAATTACTGTTAAGTGCAAAAACAATTAATATCGCATTTTAAACTGAAATAAATGCACATTAAAAGGTGGCAGAACCCCTTTTAAGTATTAATATTACTAATGAGTAGGGTTGAGCGAACCCGAACTGTATAGTTCAGGTTCGTACCAAATTCTGGGGTGTTCGGGACATGGACCCGAACCCGAACATTTCCGTAAAAGTTTGGGTTCGGGTTCGGTGTTCGGCACTTTCTTGGCGCTTTTTGAAAGGCTACACAGCAGCCAATCAACAAGCGTCATACTACTTGCCCCAAGAGGCCATCACAGCCATGCCTACTAATGGCATGGCTGTGATTGGCCAGAGCAGCATGTGACCCAGGCTCTATATAAGCTTGAGTCACATAGCGCTGTACGTCACTCTGCTGTTACAAGTGTAGGGAGAGGATGCTGCTGGACTTGTGATTTCAGGGAGAGAATAGGAGAGAATCTAACTCAGCGATCTACCTAGAAATAGTTGTGTGGGTGCAGGGCACTATCCTTTTACCCTGCCCTGAGCTCATTGACCAAAAAATATAAACTTTTAGAATTCTGTTAGTTAGGTGGGTGGCGGCGGCCATTTTATGCATGCTCAGTGCAAATTGCAAATCACCAATTTTTGGGGGGTAAACTACAACATCTGTATTAGTCAGTGTGTGATTTAATCTAGAAATACACCCATCATATTCTGGGGTTTGAAAACACACTTTTTAAAAAAAAATGTATTTTCCAGATCTGCAAGTGTAAAATTCAAGTTTAATATAAACAGCATTCATATTCTGTTAGCAAAAAAAAATACTTTTTTGGCAATCTACAACATCTGTATTAGTCAGTGTGCAATTTAAGATATAAATAATCCCATCATTTTCTGGGGTTTGAAAAGCACACTTTTTTTTTTCAAAAAACAGTATTTTCCAGATCTGCAAGTGTTAAATTCAAGTTTAATATAAACAGCATTCATATTCTGTTAGCAAAAAAAAATACTTTTTTGGCAATCTACAACATCGGTATTAGTCAGTGTGCAATTTAAGCTAGAAATACACCCATCATTTTCTGGGGTTTGAAAAACAAACTTTTTTGACAAAAAACACTATTTTCAGGCCTTGCAGCATCAGCACGTGTGAAATTACAGGCTTATATACTGCTGTCAAATTCAGTTGTTAAACAAGCAGTCGTTTGGGCACAAAAAAATTAGTTGACAGCCTTTGATGCAGATGTCATTGTGAGATAAACCCTTAATACATTTGGGTTACATTCAGAGATTTTAAATACCGTCATTTGGTGCATCAATATTGAATTCAGGCCTACAGAGGTTCAGGCCCTGTGAGATCCCCTCTATACATACAGGGGTTTGAATTAGGCATTTGAAATACAGCCATTTGAAATACTGCCTTTTTGTGCAAAGATATATTTACTTCAGGCCTACACTGATTCAGGGCGTGTGTGATCCCCCTTATACATACAGGGGTTTGAATTAGGCATTTGAAATACAGCCATTTGAAATACAGCCTTTTTGTGCAAAGATATATTTACTTCAGGCCTACACTGATTCAGGGCGTGTGTGATCCCCCCTATACATACAGGGGTTTGAATTAGGCATTTGAAATACAGCCTTTTTGTACAAAGATATATTTACTTCAGGCCTACACTGATTCAGGGCGTGTGTGATCCCCTTATACATACAGGGGTTTGAATTAAGCATTTACAATACAGCCATTTGAAATACAACCTTTTTGTGCAAAGATATATTTACTTCAGGCCTACAGTGGTTCAGACCATGTGAGATACCCCCTATACATACAGGGGTTTGATTCAGCAATTTGAAATACAGCCATTTGAAATATAGCCATTTGAAATACAGCCATTTTGTGCAAAGATATATTTACTTCAGGCCTACACTGATTCAGGGAGTGTGTGATCTTCCCTATACATACAGGGGTTTGAATTAGGCATTTGAAATACAGACATTTGAAATACCGCCTTTTTGTGCAAAGATATATTTACTTCAGGCCTACACTGATTCAGGGCCTGTGTGATCCCCCCTATACATACATGGGTTTGAATTAGGCATTTGAAATACAGCTATTTGAAATACAGCCATTTTGTGCAAAGATATATTTACTTCAGGCCTACAGTAGTTCAGACCGTGTGAGATACCCCCTATACATACAGGGGTTTGATTCAGCCATTTAAAATACAGCCATTTGAAATATAGCCATTTAAAATACAAACATTTTGTGCAAAGAAATCTTTAATTGAGGCCTAGTCTGGTTCAGGCCGTACTTTACATACTGTCGTTCTTTTCTACTATTAATTAAACACCCATTTAGGGCAAGATCCTGAATTTAAAAATATGAGGAGAGCGTCAAATAACGGACATGACCCAGGTCGTGGTGCTGCTGGTGGAGCTCCTGTTGCAGGGAGAGGACTTGGTCGATCTGTGCCAGCTACACGCACAAGTGAAACCCCTTCCTCAGGTGCGAGTATGCCACAAAACCTGCAGCAGTATTTGGTCAACCTAATGCTGCTCTACGAATGGTGAGGCCTGAACATGTACAGCGATAGTAGATTGGGTTGCTGACAGTGGATCCAGTTCCTTCACAGTGTCTCCCTCCCAGTCTCCTGCTGAAAGACCACAGTAGGCACCTGCAGCCGATGTCCATCAGTCTTTCACCTCACCCCCTTGCAAATCAGCCAAGCAGGCTGAGCCCCAAGTCATGCAGCAGACTCTTCTGCTTTTTAAAGACTCTGTTAGCAGGGTTTCCCAGGGCCATCCACCTAGCCCTGCCCAAGAAGTGGAAGAGATTGAGTGCACCGATGCACAACCACCTATTTTTCAAGATGAGTACATGGGAGGACCATCGCAGCACGTCTCGGATGATGACGAAACACAGGTGCAAACTGCTGGGGCTTTTGAAAGTGTGCAGACCGACAAGGAAGTCAGGGTTGAAGATGATGTGGAGGATGATGAGGTCCTCGACCCCACATGGAATCAATGTCATGTGAGTGACCGATGTATTTCGGAGGAAGAGGTGGTGGTCTCACAGAGCCACCAGCACAGTAGAAGAGGGAGCAGGGTGCAAAAGCGGAGCGGCCGTCCTCTAGACAGTACACCTTCTACTGCCCACCGCAGCAAGGGACCAAGCACACCCAAGCCAGCTCCAAGGAGTTCCCTGGCATCGCAGTTCTTCAGACAATGTGCTGACGACAAGACACGAGTAGTTTGCACCCTGTGCAATCAGAGCCTGAAGCGAGGTAAAAACGTTCGCAACCCGAGCACAACATGCATAACCAAGCATTTAAGTGCAAAGCACGAGCTGCAGTGGAGTAAACACCTCAAAAACCAAGAAAGGTCTCTGGCTCCTCCTGCTTCCTCTTCTGCTGCAGTCACGGCGCCTTCATCCACCTCTGGAGTGACAGTGCCACCTGGCACCCCACAAACAGAGGATCTGCCAGCAACACCAACACCTGGGTCTCCAAGCATCTCCACAATGTCCCACGGAAGCGTTCTGCTCTCCATATCCCAAACGCTGGAGAGGAAGAGGAAGTACCCCCCTACCCACCCGCGATCCCTAGCCCTGAATGCCAGCATTTCTAAATTACTTGCCTTTGAAATGCTGTCATTCCACCTGGCGGAGACGGATAGTTTTAAAGGCCTTATGGTGGTGGCTCTATCACAGTATGTCGTGCCCAGCCACCACTACTTTTCAAGGCGAGCCATCCCTTCCCTTTACAACCAAGTAGGGGACAAAATCAGGTGTGCACTGCGCAATGCCATCTGTGGCAAGGTGCACCTGACTACAGATACGTGGACCAGTAAGCATGGTCAGGCCGTTATATCTCCATAGCAGCACACTGGGTAAATGCAGTGGCAGCTGGGCCTGAGGCGGATAGCAGTTTGGCGCATGTCCTTCCATCACCGAGGATTGCAGGGCGCTTCAGTTTGCCTCCTGTTGCTTCCTCCTCCTACTCTGCTTCCTCATCCTCTACCATCTCCTCATCCGGTCAGCGTAACACCTTCACCACCAACTTCAGCACAGCCAGGGGTAAACGACAGCAGGCAGTTTTAAAACGTATCTGTTTGGGGGACAAACCCCACACCCCGCAGGAGCTGTGGACGGGCCTTGAACAACAGACTGATGAGTGGTTTGTGCCAGTCAGCCTCAAGCCCGGCCTGGTGGTGTGCGATAATGGGCGAAATCTCGTCGCAGCTCTGGGACTAGCTGGTTTGACGCACATCCCTTGCCTGGCGCATGTGCTGAATTTGGTGGTGCAGAAGTTCATTCACAACTACCCCGATATGTCAGAGCTGCTGCATAAAGTGCGGGCAATCTGTGTGCGTTTCCGGCGTTCACATCCTGCCGCTGCTCGCCTGTCTGCGCTACAGCGTAACTTCGGCCTTCCCGCTCACCGCCTCATATGCGACGTGCCCACAAGGTGGAACTCCACCTTGCACATGCTGGCCAGACTGTGCAAGCAGCAGCAGGTGATAGTGGAGTTACAGCTGCAGCACACACGGGTGAGTCGCTCGGCGGAACAGCACCACTTCACCACCAATGACTAGGCCTCCATGCGAGACCTGTGTTCCTTGTTGCACTGTTTTGAGTACTCGACCAACATGGCCAGTGCCGATAACGCCGTTCTCAGCGTTACTATCCCACTTCTATGCCTCCTTGAAAAAACACTCATGGCGATGATGGAAGAGGATGTGGCACAGGAGGAGGAGGAGAAAGAGGGATAATTTCATAGGGTTTCCGACCAGTCATTCCCTAGTGGCTCCTAGGTAGTGATGAGCGGCAGGTGCCATATTCGATTTCGACGAAATTCGCGAATATTCGAATGAATATTCGTTTCATATTCGTCGAAATCGAATATTCGTCATTTTTTCTAGTTATCGCGATTAACATGCGATTTAAATAATCGCATATTGCGATTTGTACTTAAGGCTACTTTCCTATTGGTTTCATATCTAGAATTAGCGAGGATGACGAATATGACGAATGTATTCGTCTATTCCTCAAAACGAAGATAACGAAGTATTCTACATCTTCGTTTTAGCTACCTATTCGTCAACTCGCTAATTCTAGCAATCAAATAGGAAGGTTGACTATAGAGATAGCTGTGTTAATTCGCTATGCGATTTTTTTTTTTAATAAATAGAATACTTATAATAATTTTATCAAGTAATATAATTATTGTATTAAAAAAAAAAATCGCATAGCAATTTAACACAGCTGTCTGGTAAGTCAACCTTCCTATTTGATTGCTAGAATTAGCGAATAGCGAAGTTGACGATGACGAGACGAATAGGTAGCTAAAACGAAGATGTAGAATACTTGCTATCTTCGTTTTGAGGAATATGACGAATACATTCGTCATATTCGCTATTCGCTAATTCTACCAAGCCAACCATAACTTCTGTGCTCATGGAGCGTCCCCATCACCATGGGAACGTCTCCATATGCTAAAATGTACTGTCGGATTTGAGGAATTACGTTGAAATCGCAATGCGATTAATTCAAGTTATATTAATCGCATTGCGATTTCAACTTAGAGCTGGGTTTATAATGGGTCAGCTTGCTAGAATTAACGAAGTTAACGAATATGGAATATAGCAGCAGTGCTAAGTTGAAATCGCAATGCGATTAATTTAACTTAAAGTATTCGCATTGCGATTTCAACTTAGCACTGCTAGTGCATAGCATTAGCTATACTCCATATTCGTTAATTCTAGCCTATGTAAGATAGCAGTGCTAAGTTGTAATCGCAATGCGATTAATTTAACTTAAAGTATTCGCATTGCGATTTCAACTTAGCACTGCTAGTGCATAGCTATACTCCATATTCGTTAATTCTAGCCTATGTAAGATAGCAGTGCTAAGTTGTAATCGCAATGCGATTAATTTAACTTAAAGTATTCGCATTGCGATTTCAACTTAGCACTGCTAGTGCATAGCTATACTCCATATTCGTTAATTCTAGCCTATGTAAGATAGCAGTGCTAAGTTGTAATCGCAATGCGATTAATATAACTTGAATTAATCGCATTGCGATTTCAACGTAATTCCTCAAATCCGACAGTACATTTTAGTATATGGAGATTCTCCCATGGATGGGGACGCTCCACATGAGCACGGAAGTCGGCAGAAGCGGCAACGGGCACTGACTAGAGCAGCCAGGAAGCCAGGAATCCTCAGGACAGGTAAGAACTACTTTTGGGAAGTAGGAAAGAAAAAAATATAACTAAAAAAAAAAAAAAAAAAACAATATTCGAAATAGCGAATTTATAGCGCTATATTCAAAATATTCGCGAATTAGCGAAGTGCCGATATTCGCTAAAAAAATTCGCTTTTCGAATATTCGCGCTCAACACTACTCCTAGGGTGGGTTCCTGCACACACAAACCCAAGGTACACAATTGTCCAGCCAGGGCACAGTTCTGGAGGATGACAAGGTGGAGGATGAGGAGGAGAAGATGGAGGAGGAGGAACCATGTTCACAGCAGGGTGGCACCCAGACCAGCTCATAGCCATCAGAGGTGTGTGTATGGGGGGATACAGAGGACACAGACGATACACCTTCCACAGAGGACAGCTTTTCGTTGCCTCTGGGCAGCCTTTCACACATGAGCGATTACATGCTGCAGTGTCTCCGCAACGACCGCAGAGTTGACCAAATTTTAACTTGTGCTGATTACTGGGTGGCCGCGCTGCTGGATCCCCGTTACAAGGACAATGTACCGTCCTTAATTCCGTCACTGGAGCGTGATAGTAAGATGCGCGAGTACAAGCACACTCTGGTAGACGAGCTGCTGGTGGCATTCCCACCTGACTGGGGGGCACAGTGGAAGCACAAGGCGAAGGCAGAGGACGAGAAATAGGTCGCCAATGCAGCTGGGGCACCGCCAGTACCTAAGAAGGCAGGGTTAGCATGGCTGACATGTGGAAAAGCTTTGTCAGCACGCCACAACAAACCAGCACCACCAGCTGATATGGAACATCTTAGCAGGAGGCAGCATTTCACCAACATGGTGAAACAGTATGTGTGCACACGCCTACACGTCCTGAATGACGGGTCTGCCCCCTTCAACTTCTGGGACTCCAAATTGGGCACATGGCCTGAGCTTGCCCTTTACGCCTTGGAGGTGCTGGCCTGCCCTGCAGCCAATGTATTATCTGAACGTGTGTTTAGCATGACTGGAGGTGGTTATCACAGGTTAAATTTCCCAATGTTATGGGGTGTACCCTAATTTTAAAAATTAAATTTAAAACCAAAAAGCAGTGTAGGCTACCTCCTCCTCTTCCACCGCCGCTTCCACCTACACCGCCAGATCCAATGCCTTCTAAACCTCCTACTCCATATGGACCTCGTCCTCCTAGATCAAGATTATTATTTTTTATTTTTACCTATTTTATGTTATTTAAAGTCATTTCCCTATCCACATTTGTTTGCAGAGCACTTGCCATGCTCTTAACAACATTTTGCTGGCATTTGCAGCCCCCTAGCCCTTTCCATGACATTTTTACAGCCATTTTATTGCTCAAAAGTTCGGGTTCCCATTGACTTCCTCCTTTTCAAGTTCGGACTCCTTTTTTCCGAAATTCGGCCAAACCCGAACATCCAGGTGTCCGCTAAACTCTACTAATGAGCTAATTGAATTAGGTGATGAGGGTTATTTTAGTCAATGTGGCAATTCAGTAGAAATTAACCCTTTAACCTCTTACAGACACAGGGCATACAGGTATGCCCTGATGTCCGAGTCCTTGAGGACAAAGAGCGTACCTGTTCCCCCTGTGTATTTCCGATCACCGCAACGCGGCGGGGGTGATCGGAACAGATTGCCTGCTGAAGTCATTCAGCAGGCACTCTGTGACAATGCCGAGGGGGGTCCTGTGACAGCTCCATATCGGTTATCGCAGCAAACCGCAAGTCAATTCAGACCTGCAGTTTGCTGCGTTTCTGAGTTATTCTGGTCTCCGGTGACCCGATAGCACGGAATAGGATGGTGATCGGTGGTGTAATAATATATCACCAATCACCATCCTTAGATCCTGAGAGGTGATGGTGACATCAGATCTCAGGATCGCATCCTATTGGCTGGACGGGCGGGTGGGGGTTAACTTCCCCCAGCTCTGCTCTCCTCCTCCACACTGCTTCCATGGAAGAGAGAGAGAGCAGCCCGTCTGTCCAGCTCTGAGCCATCACCCCCACCTGAGCCACCACAGTGCCATCTGGCACTAAAAAGCTACTAGGGGCAGGTTTAGGGAAAGCTTAGATTAGGCAGGGAGACTGAGGGTTAGTTTAGGGGGAAGAAAAAGTTTTTTTTTCTGCATTTCCCTAATCAAGTGTCTGGGGTCTACAGCACACTCAGCTGTGTGACCCTAGACCCCCCCGGGGTGCTGCAGCTTGCCCCCTTGCTAACCCCCACACATATTTTTGGGGTCGCAGGCGCTTTTTTTTTGTGTGCGTGCAGTGACTGTGGCTGGCACTCTTAGCATCCGGCCACTGTTAGCACATCGCCCAACTCACCGCTGATCAGCTTTGGACCACTGATCATTAAGTTTCAAATTTTTTTTTTTTTTTTTGTGCTTTCATTTTTCTTTTCCTGACCTTGCCTCAAAAATTTTTAATATAGAGCAACCAAAAATCATATTTACCCTAAAAATAGTCCCAAAAAAACTGCCACCGTATGCAGTAGTTTTCAAAATGGGGTCACTTTTTTGGAGTTTCTACTTTAGGGGTGCATCAGGGGGCTTCAAATGGGACATGGTGTAAATAAAACAGTCCACCAAAATCTGCCTACCAGAAACCTTTCCTTCTGCACCCTGCTGTGTGCCTGTACAGTAGTTTACAACCACATATGGGGTGTTTCTATTAACTACAGAATCAGGGCAATAAATATTGAGTTTTGTTTGGCTGTTAACCCTTGCTTTGTTACTTGAAAAAATGGATTAAAATTGAAAATTTGCCCAAAAATTGAAATTCTGAAATTTTATTTCCATTTGCCAATAACTCTTCTGGAACACCTAAAGGGTTAACAAAGATTGTAAAATCAGTTTTGAATACCTTGAGGGGTGTAGTTTCTTAGATGGGGTCACTTTTATGGAGTGTGGTAAGGTGCAAGGTACTGTGGTCGACGGCAGGTACGTGTCACCGAGGTTCCTGGCCTCGGTGAGGTAAGAGCCGGATTTTTGGTGTGTCAGCAGCAGCAGCTAGTGCTGCTTGACACCTTGCTATTTAGTTTGGCTGCAAAGCCAATCCGGGCCGGCTCTTACTGGGAGTAGGCAAAGAGTTGGGTGGGTGCCTACTCCCCACGGTCCAGGCCGGGTTTTCCCGGGCCTTTATAACACAGCCAGCAGCTGGGTGTGGAGGAGGTGATTATCCTGGTGCTGCTGTTAGGCTGGGGATTCATTTCAGTTTGGAAGTTCTCTGGGCAGGAAGCAAGAGCCCAGCAAGGAGGAGTGCAGACGGCCTGGAAGCCTGACGTCGCTTGTCTTACGGCTGGACTGACAGCCAGGTGTGAACCTGCATCTAAAAACCTCCCAGGTGACTGGAGCCTGTTTTGGACTGTCTTGTTTTTCCGCTTGATTTCTTATGTGTGTGAATTAACACCAAGAGACTGTTTTATTTTGTGCAAGTGTGAATAAAACACTGTTTATTGCACTATCTGGACTCCCTGTTTTGCCTCTATACTGCACCCGCACTGCTACAGTATCTACC
Source organism: Bufotes viridis (assembly GCA_033119425.1). Classification (NCBI taxonomy): domain Eukaryota; kingdom Metazoa; phylum Chordata; class Amphibia; order Anura; family Bufonidae; genus Bufotes; species Bufotes viridis. The sequence goes on along the minus strand of CM065591.1, from coordinate 154,338,422 downwards.
AGAGCGACTCCCCACATTTGGTGTCGGATGCGGGCATGCGCAGTGAGGCTGGCGTGAACGCCGAAGTTTGTTTTTGCTGGGCACGACTGGATGTCCTATATTCGGCCGGCAAAGTTGAAGCCTGTGTTCCCTGACAAAATGGAGGCGGCTGTGAAAGCTCTCATAGAGGCTAACGTGCAGCAGCGGGAGACCAACCAGCTACTGCTACAGCACGTGATGGCGTTACAAGCTGCAGGAGCGTCCCACCACGTCCACGATGCCCGGAAAGCTGTCCGTGCAGCGATCCCTAAGATGACCCCCTCGGATGATGTGGAGACCTATCTGGCGGTGTTCGAGAAGGTGGCCGTGAGGAGAAATTACCCGAGAACAGTGGGCGGAGGTCGTCGCTCCGTTCTGGCGTCTGGACCCCAGCAAGTATTTTTGACTTAGCAGATGACCAGGCTGCTGATTATCCCACGGTGAAGGGGAGATCCTGGCCAGACTGGGGGTAGACGTGTTGGTCCGGGCTCAGCGGGTCCACCAGTGGGACTTTAAAGCGGCTGAACCCGCCAGGCCGCAGTACTATGAGTTGCTGCACAGGTTGCAAAAGTGGCTGCAGCCTGATGTTCTAAGTCCGACTGCTATGATGGACCGTCTGCTGGCCGACATGTTCTGGAGGGCCCTGCCTTACCCCCTTCAGCACTGGATTGGCCAGGTATCCCCACTAATGCCCTGGAGATGGTCGACCTGGTGGAGCGTTACGAGGCCACCAGAAACCTGCAGGGAGTCTTGCTGGGAAGGGTCAGTCAAACCCCGGAGGCCTCCGCCCCAGTTCCAGCGTCCGGCGACAGAGAGGCCTGCACGGAATGTACCCCCTGCGGATCCGCCTCCCGTGGTATGCTGGAGGTGTCAGAGGCCAGGCCACATCAGGGCCGACTGTCCGCATCGGGATGAGCCGATGGATGTGAACTACGGGGCGCCACTCCTGTATGCACGGAAGCTGTGCGCAACTGGCACCCATGAGGTGCAGGACATAACCACCTGTGTCAGGTAGAGGTGGGAGATTCTCTGGCGGTGGCCCTGCTGGACTCCGGAGTCTAGTCTCCCTGGTAAGGGCTGCCCTGAGTACGGCCGGCGGAGTATACCGGCCATAAAATCGGGGTCCTGTGCATCCACGGAGACCTAAAAGACTACCCCACTGCACTAGTGACTTTGTCCACAGCGGCTGGTAAGTGGACCCACGAGGTGGCTGTCGCTGCTAAACTCCCACATGAACTGATACTTGGGAGGGACTTCCCAGGTTTCCCGGCGCTGTGGCCGGCGATAAAACTGTCTGATGGACCCGAGACAGGGGTAACTCTAGGAGAGTGGCCTGATACCACTGGAAGGCCAGAACCCTGGGAGCCCGAGTCTGAAGGGCCAGCGGTAGGGGTGACCACTGCTCCAGCGGTAGAGGGGGAGACAACCCCACTGAGTGTAATGGTGGGAGACACGGAGGACTTGCCACCGGGACCTGAGTTGGCAGACCTCAATGTCTCCGGGGAAAATTTTGGGACCGCACAACACCGGGACCAAACCCCAACCAGGGCCTGGGAAAGTGTCATAATAATTGATGGTAAACCCCAGAAACCTGGGGCTGAATTAATGTTTCCACGATTCATTGTTCTTCAGGAGATGTTGTATCGGGTGAACCAAATCCGAGGTGAGCCTGTTGAACAGTTGGTGGTGCCCACAGCGTATCGCAAGCTGGACATGGAGCTTGCCCACCAACATGTTCTTGGGGGACACCTGGGGTGGCAGAAAACGCAGGACCGCATACTGCAGCGGTTTTATTGGCCCAGTGTGTTCAAGGAGGTAGAAAATTATTGTAAGTCCTGTCCCACCTGTCAGATAAATAGCGCCCAGCCACATTTCCGTAGTCCTCTGGTACCTCTTCCAATCATTGAGGTCCCGTTTGAGCGAATCGCTATGGATCTAATTGGGCCTGTACCAAAGTCTGCCAGGGGCCACCAACACATTCTGGTAGTTCTCGACTATGCCACTCGGTATCCGGAGGCGGTGCCTCTGCGACATACCTCAGCTAAGCTCATTGCCAAAGAGTTAATGGAAATGTTTTCCCGTGTGGGCCTGCCAAGAGGTTCTGACAGACCAAGGGACCCCTTTTATGTCCAAAGTTATGAGGGAACTGTGTAAATTATTGCGTATAAAGCAATTGCGGACGTCCGTTTACCATCTGCAAACGGACGGTCTTGTCGAAAGGTTTAACCCAACTCTCAAAAATATGTTAAAAAGGGTGGTGTCTAGAGATGGGAAGGACTGGGACCTGCTTCTGCCCTATCTCATGTTCGCAGTGCGAAGGTGCCCCAGGCCTCTACTGGGTTCTCGCCTTCGAACTGCTTTATGGCAGACACCCTCGGGGCCTGTTGGATATCGCCAAGGAAGCGTGGGAACAACAGCCTGTCCCCCACAAAAGTGTCATTGAGTATGTCACCCAGATGCAGGAACGGATGGAAAGGGTGTTGCCGCTGGTCCGGGAGCATATGGAGGCAGCGCAACAAGCCCAGAGTAGGGTGTATAATCGTCAGGCTCGAGTGCGGGACTTCAATCCAGGAGATCGGGTTTTGGTTCTGGTACCCACCCTTGACAGCAAGTTCCTAGCTAGGTGGCAGGGCCCCTATGAGGTGATCGAGAAGGTAGGGAAGTAAATTACAAGGTACACCAGCCAGGGCGGCGCAAGCCGGAGCAGGTGTACCACGTGAATTTACTAAAGCCGTGGAAGGATAGGAACATGACCGACGAAAACAGCCCCCGGCCAGGGCTTCTGGGTGAGAAGGGTCCAGCCCCACAGTTTGAGGCCTGCAAAGCGGTAGCCACGGTAAAAATTGCAGACAGCCTGTCTTCCAAACAAGTTCAGGAAGTCAGGGAGTTCATCAGTCGGAACACGGATGTGTTCTCGGACCTCCCTGGCCGCACGTCTCTCATCCAACATGACATCGTCACTGAGCCTCAGGCCAAGTTCCGGATAAAACCATACCGGGTACCTGAGGCTCGGCGACGGGTCATCACGGAGGAAGTGCAATTAATGTTGAAGCTCGATGTCATTGAGGAGACGAAAAGTGAGTGGGCAAGTCCCATAGTTCTAATACCCAAGCCGGATGGGACGTTGCGGTTCTGCAACGATTTTTGCAAGTTAAATGAAGTGTCCAAGTTTGATGCGTATCCCATGCCCCGGGTAGACGAGCTTGTTGAAAATTTAGGGCAAGCCCGTTATTTTTCTGTGCTAGACCTCACTAAAGGATACTGGCAAGTACCCTTAACGGAGGCGGCCAAGGAAAAAAACGCTTTTGTTACCCCGCAGGGCCTGTATCATTACAAGGTGTTACCCTTTGGCCAGCATGGCGCCCCCGCCACCTTCCAAAGGTTAATGGACGTTGTGCTGCGACCGCACCGTCTGTACGCTTCGGCCTACTTAGATGATGTAATCATCCACAGCACCGACTGGGAAAGCCATTTGCCCAAAGTGCAGGCGGTAGTGGATGCCCTGAGGAAAGCTGGACTAACCGCCAATCCAAAGAAGTGTGCGATTGGGTTGGAAGAGACCAAATATCTGGGATATGTTATTAGGCGGGGAGTCATCAAGCCGCAGGTAACTAAGGTAGAGGCCATACGTAACTGGCCCCGACCGGTCACTACTAGGCAGGTAAAGTCCTTCCTGGGAATTGTAGGGTACTACATGCGGTTTGTGCCCCACTTTGCCACAATAGCAGCGCCGTTGACAGACCTGTTGAAGGGCGAAAGTCTGGGGAAGGTTAGCTGGAGTGAGAAGGCGGAGGAGGCTTTCTCCGCGTTGAAGTCGGCCCTGTGTGGGTCCCCGGTTTTGGTGACACCCGACTTCAACAGGGAGTTCGTCCGTACAGACCGACGCCTCGGAGGTAGGCCTCGGTGCTGTACTGTCTCAGGAGGTCAACGGGAAGAACATCCGTTGTCTTC
>CM065591.1:154287998-154333953 GCA_033119425.1 Bufotes viridis | reverse complement strand
CCTTCAGCCTTTTTATACGAGGGTCCCACAACAGGCATGACAGCATCAAAGACACCATTTGCACAAGGTTGGATGCCGAGCTACTCATCTCCCGTTCCTCGTCCTCACTGATCTCATTGAAGGTCTATTCTTCACCCCAGCCACGTACAACACCACAGGTCCCAGATAGGTGACAACAACAAGCACCCTGGGATATCCTGCTGTGGTTGGTCTTCCTTCTCCTCAAAGCCACATTCCTCCTCTGACTCCTCTTCCTCAGACTCCTCTTCCAGCGTTGCCGCAGGTCCAGCAAGCGATGATGATAAGGCTGTTTCTGGTGGTGATGGTGACCACAACTCTTCCTCTTCACCCTCATCTACGGCCTGATCCAGCACTCTTTGCGGGGCACTCTCCAAGAAGAAAACAAATTGGATGAGATCTCTGATGGTGCCTTCGGTGCGACTGACTAGGTTTGTCACCTCCTCAAAAGGACGAATGAGCCTAAAGGCATTGCGCATGATCGTCCAGTAACGTGGCAAAAAATACCCAGCTCCACGAGGCTGTCCTAGCACCCCGGTCATACAAATACTCGGTGACTGCTTTTTCTTGTTGGAGAAGGCGGTCAAACATTAGGAGTGTTGAATTCCAACGTGTTGGACTGTCGCAAATCAAGCGCCTCACTGGCATGGAAAAGTGCTCCATGGCCGTGTAGGAACGCCTGAAATGGCCACACACCTTCCTGGCCTGCTTGAGGACTTCCTGTAAGCCTGGGTACTTATACACAAAAAAAAAAAAAAAACTGCACCCCCAATTAGGCACACAGGGCACAGATTACTGATAAAATCTCCTGCGTTTAAATCCTTAGACTATAGATGAATTTTTGATATGGGAATCTGTCCACCTCTTGGTGTACAGTGCATTTGAACTATTGATTCTCTGATTCAGATTTTATGAGTTTGTTGCTTTATCACTAGCTCTGACCTTGTACAGTTTTTATTATGTATTTTTATATATATATATATATATATATATATATATACATATAAGTGTATACAGTACTACACACGGACACATTGTAATGTTCATTTTTATTGTTTATATGTTACCCCTGAAGAAGGAGGAGATCGCACCTCGAAGCTGCGTTGGAAATTTGTTTATTCAATAAATCTTATTGACCAGAATCCTACAGCCATTGGCTGCCGTTAATTTGTTCTATCAGATACGCGATCCTGGCCAGGGGGAATTAGGACACAGGTGTCTTGAGCTTTATCCTGTGTCCATCCCCCTGTGAAGTGAGTACAGTCACTATTGAATTGGAATGTTTACCTAAATCATTCAACTTAGACTGCTCACCTGGGGTCCTCCCCACTCCTCCTTCCAAGAGGAACGTGGTTTTACTCCTACACATGTTTTTATTATATGCAATATAGAGTGATTGGGTATACCCCTCCACTATCTCTAACACAATTCCTGCTCTCCTGGGATTGGCGCCTCCATTGGTGTGCACTTTATCTGGGACCTCGTTTTTAGGATGTTAGAGGGCTAAGAATTTTAGAAGCAATTCTCAAATTTTTAAGAAAATGTACAAAACCCACTTTTAAGGACAAGTTCAGGTCTGAAGTCACTTTGTGAGACTTATATAGTGGAAACACCCCATAAATCACCCCATTGTAGAAACTACACCCCTCAAGTTACTCAAAACTTATGTTAAAAACTTTGTTAACCCTTTAGTTGTTCCACAAGAATTAAAGAAAAATGGAGATAAATTTTCAAAATTTAACTTTTTGGCAGATTTTTCATTTTAACCCATTTTTTTCTATAACACATGGAGGCTTCACAGCCAAACAAAACTGTGGATTTCAGTGTCCCCTCCAGCACCAGCTTGAAAAGGGCGCCAACTATGGGCCCAAAACAATGCAAAGCAATAAATGTAACAAGCCATTGGTGAGTAAATAAAGATTCAAATATTCTATCAGAGGGTGGTTATTAACGGTACACACTCAGATTAGGTCACTGTCACTAGTGGGGTACTGGGACCTATTCTCTTCAATATATTTATTAATGATCTTGTGGAAGGCTTGCACAGTAAAATATCCATTTTTGCAGATGCCACTAAACTGTGCATAGTAATTAACACTGAAGAGAACAGTTTTCTGCTACAGAGGGATCTGGATAGATTGGAGGCTTGGGCAGAGAAATGGCAGATGAGGTTTAACACTGACAAATGTAAAGTTATGCACGTGGGAAGGAATAATGCAAGTCACCCGTACATACTAAATGGTAAAACACTCGTTAACACTGACATGGAAAAGGATCTAGGCATTTTAATACACAGCAAACTAAGCTGTAAAAACCAGTGTCAGGCAGCTACTGCCAAAGCCAATAAGATAATGGGTTGCATCAAAAGCGGCATAGATGCCGGTGATGAGAACATAGTCCTACCTCTTTACAAATCACTAGTCAGACCACACATGGAGTACTGTGTACAGTTCTGAGCTCCTGTGAACAAGGCAGACATAACAGTGCTGGAGAGGGGACTGTATGCATTTCTGGAGTGTAATAATATTACAGGTTATAGCTACTAGAGAGGGGTCGTTGATCCAAGGAGTTATTCTGATTGCCTGATTAGAGTCAGGAAGGAATTATTTCCCCTTAAGTGGGGAAAATTGGCTTCTGCCTCATAGGAGTTTTTGCCTTCCTTTGGATCAACTTGTAGGAAACAGGCCGAACTGAATGGACAAATGTCTTTTTCGGTCTTATATACTATGTTTCTATGTAGCAGTGGTGTGCTGTCTCTAAAGCGTAGTTGGAATTGATTGACCAGACCTCTAAGGTGGAAGAAGTCATCCAGGGACCTGCACCCATAAAAGGCCTTGTGAGATGGGTGCTGGGGTCCTACTCTGAGTAAAATATTTATTACACTGGTTCTGTGGTTTACATAAACACCCCACATATGGTCATAAACTGATGTAAGGGGACACGGCAGGGCGCAGAAGAAAAGGAGCGCCATATGGTTTTTGGAAGGCAGATTTTGCTGGACTGGTTTTTAGATGCAATGTCCCATTTGAAGCACCCTTACAGTTTAAACTCCTCCAAAAAGCAACCCCATTTTGGAAACTAGGGGATAAGGTGCCAGTTTTATTGGTACTATTTTGGGGTACATATGATTTTTAGTGGCGCTATATTTTACGTTTTTTGAGAGGCAAGGTAACAAAAAATGGCTGTTTTGGCACCGTCTTTATTTTTTTATTTTGTAAAACATTGATCTCACAGGGTAGATCAAGTGCTATTTTTATAGAGCAGGTTGTTACGGACTCAATGATATCAAATATGTCTACTTACTTTGTTTGTTTCAGTTTTACATAATAAAGCATTTTTGAAAAAAAAAATGTTTTTGTCTCCATTTTCTGAACGCCATATTTCTTTTAATTTTCTGCCGATCATCTTGTTCAGGGGCTTGTCTTTTGCAGGAAGATTTGATGTTTTTTTTGGTACCATGTTTGGATACATATGAATTTTTGATCATTCATTATAACACTTTATGGGGCAAAGTGACCAAAAAATTAGTTGTTTTAGCACAGTTTTTATTTATTTATTTTTACAGAGTTCACCTGAGGGGTTAGGTCATGTGACATGTGTATAGAGCAGAGCTTCACGGACGTGGCAATATCTAATATGCTTACTTTATCTCATTTATTTAAGTTTTATTTTACTTTTTTAACGATTGTCTTAGTTAGGGTCTCATTTTTTGCGGGATGAGGTGATGGTTTGATTGGTACCATTTTGTGGGACATACGCCTTTTGATCACTTAGTGTTGCACTTTTTGTGATGTAAGGTAACAAAAATGGCTGTTTTTGACACCGTTTTTTTTTTTTATGGTGTTTATCGGACATGGTGGATCATGTGATATATTTATAGAGCCGGCCGTCACGGACGCTGCAATACCAAATATGTCTATTTTATTTTGTTTTTTTTCTATTTTTTCTATTTTTTTAAATTCCTTAATTGGGGAATTATTTTTTTATTTTACATGTAAAACCTTTTTTTATTTTTTTTTATAAAGCACATTATTTTTTTAATTTTATTTTACACTTTGCGTCCCCCATAAGGCCATAGAAGACCTCTGGGGGACATTTAACGTCACTTTTTGTTTTACCACTATTAATTTCTTCTGTCACTGGCGCTGACATAGTAGCCCCAATTACAGGGGAAATACAGCCCCTAGAGAGGTTGTACAGCAGAGTACAACACTGTACAGCCTTAGTGCAGGGCTGATCGAGGTCTTTGGAAGATTCGACAGCTCCTTCTACTTAGCTGTCTGGTTGTTTCATCAGGGAGTCAACTCGGCTGCTGCCATACGCGGAAGGCCTGGGGAATGGACCACCATACGCTGGATTTTACTGAAGCCACCTAGCTGACTCCCTGATGAAACAACCAGACAGCTAAGTAGCACGTTTTCCTTTGTGTCTGATCACTGCCTCTGTAATCACCGGACGTGATCATTCATAAGTGGTTATTGTACTTATTGGTCCCCTGATGATTCGGCGTGAGCCGAGGAAACGCGTCAGAACAGTTTCCATTGCACACTAGATGTATGGTATGCAACTGCACCTGCATCTACTCCCAATTTGTTTCCCTTTTCTTTTTATCTTGATGAAGCTGGGCAATCACTGTTCTGTCTGTAAGGGTTTCATTAGGGATAGTTATCATGGTGTCTTGTGGATGGGTAGTAAGGGAGTGACAGGGTAAGAGACCCGGTATACCTGTCTCTCCTATCTGTTCTATCTTCTGACACACCTTGTTGGTTTTACTTATTTGTGGCACAGAATATCAGTTTATGTGCCAAGGACATTGAACTGTATCACTGGTTCACTGTTGCTATTTTGTATTTTGCTATATATTCGTTGGGCATTTATCTTAAACCGCAATAAAATAAACGTTAAGTTTTGGTTGGTCACCCAGGTATTATTTAACACTATGGGGAGCCTTTAAAATGTTTTAATTGTCCCGACAACCCCTTTAAAGATATTATTTATGCGATAAAGTCTAATTAGAAAAAGATTATTGAAAATTTGAGGTAGCTGCATGAACATTCTAGTATTGTTACATAATTTTTTTTTATGTCTACAGCAAATACAATCTTCTCAATGGCACAACATGAGAGTTAAATACTGCATATAATTAGCATAGTAAGTCAGTGTGTGTGTCATTCAACTGTTCTTCAACTAAAGTCCTATTACTTAAATAAAAGACTTAACAAGCCTTGGTGAATCTGACCCCATTGACCTATTAAAGATCATTGAAATGGCTAAGAGACTGATATACAAATAAACCTGCTAAGAAAAACTTAAGACATGACACATCTCAAGTTTTTAATGCGGGGGTTGAGTGACTTGGCATGAAAAGAGGCAGATGAGCAGTGTTCTTCCAAAAAATGATAAGAAAGGTCCAGGGCAAATCGTGAGCGCTACCCAACCATCAAGAGGCTTTTACAAACATCAAATACCTTGTGTTATTATTTAAGACAATTACCAGAGTATGCTACACAGAAAATGAAAGGAAGGGAATATATTAATGATTAATTACTGAGCCATCTTCAAATAGTTATTGAGCACTGCTGTGACTTTGACAAATTACCCTTCCATTTTTGTGACTGATATGCAATTTGAATAATACAGCTTTGCTGTAGTCTTGTCAGTAAAAGACCTTTTAATGGGATTCCTGGGGTCTTATAAAGACAGCTTTGTCATGCTATGGTAATGGATGATATTTTCAGCTTATAAATAAGACACATTAAAGAAAAAAAGAGGCAGAGAATAGGAAATGTGATGAACGGGATGCAAAAGCAGCCAGGTTAATTGAATTGTTTATGGACAATGACAGGTTGCAATTTGCTTTGGGGTTACTTTTTTGCCAAATGTGTTGTACATTTTATGTGTGGATAACTGGTCTTTTAAACTATGCTTCAACAATTTATGATTGCAGTATACAAATATTCTGTATTTTATGGAAAATTACAAGCTGTGAAAAAACAATTCCCCCACTCTACAAAGCTTAATATGAGTGAATAAATGAAAAGGGCAGAATAATATTTTGAAGCTGTACAGAAAACATAGCTTGACAAAGAAATTGAAAGAATTGATAGTGATAAGTAATGTGGGCTTTATACAACTGTTAATATTCTAATTAAGTTTAACGAGGTTGTCCAGCCATAAAAAACATTAGCAAGCTCTTGTGCACAACATTGCCAAATATGGTGGATAACAGAAGGTAGATTATACAGGATGTAACCGCTAGAGCCAAAACCGTACAACATGGCTGCAGCTTATTGGAGAGAAAAGAGCAATTAGTGCTGGATAGGACATATGAGGGTTCATGAGGTAGTAGGGTAAGATTTTCCCTATCATTTTAAAAAGCTCCTAGCAGTTTGAAAGAATAAGACATTAACTATGAAAAACCCTTCAATGCCCACACTAGGCTAGGGACAGAATGTTCCAGAAAGACCAAAAAAAAACAAGAATAATCAGATTTTTAAAGAGGTTTTCCAAGTGTTTTTTACTGATGACCAATCATCTGAATAAGTCATCAGTATCTTATCAGTGGAGTCTGACACTCAGGACTCTCATGATCAGCTATTTGAGAAGGCATCAGTGCTTGGAGTAACCCCTTGACCCTGTCTCTGCTTACCAAGCACTGTGAGGGTCGCTGCCTTCTCAAACAGCTGGTTGGTGGGGCTTCTAAAAGTGGTAGTAGTAATTAAAAGATAAAAAAATTGGCCTTTACAAGCAACAGGAAGTAAAGACCAACAGACATCCTAGAAAGATTCTGAACCAGAGCAGAAGGGGAACAGTAAGATGAGTATGAATTCATTTTATAAGAATATAAGCTGATTTTAAAATCATTTCTCATTTTTGGACACTTTCTTGTAGTGGAGCTGATCCATTTGCAGCTAAAACACCTTCCAATCTTTTGGAAGGCTTTCTACAAGAGTTTGTAGTGTGTGAGAATTTTGCCCCTTCATCCAAAAGATCATTTCTGATGTCAAACACTGATGCCGGACCAGAAGGCCTTGCTCACAATCTCTTTTCTAGTCCATTCCAAAGGTGTTCAATGGCTTTCAGCCTAACAGGCTTTGTGCAATCCAATCAAATTCGTCCACACCAAACTCACCCAATCATGTCTTTATGGACCTTGTTGTGTGCACTGAGTCACAGCCATGTTGGGATAGAAAAGGACCTTCCACAATTTGTTCACAGAAAGGGCAGGGCCAGAGAAGATGGACAAAATCAGCCTCAGGGCTATTACATTTGGGACAACAGAAACTCTTGTCCTTTTGAGGATAGATTTTAGATAAGAACTTCGGAGTGTAGTATAAACCATGAATGATTTTGAATTGCATTAATCTATGGGGCAGGAATTTAATATACTTTCTATTATTTTTATATATTTCGGGCCAGGATAAGATGGTGTTTCCCAAATCATTCTCCCACTTACGAGGGCTTTTAAATTTAGTGACAACACCAAGTGCTTTTAAAAATTTACTGTAAATCTGTGAGATTTTAATTCTATGACCACTACTATTATAACAAAAATCCCCAAAAAATTTTGATTAATGTGTAAATATTTTTTATTACTAGTATAACTATAAGCGTGTTTTAATTGCATATATTTGAATAGATTCAAGGAGCATTATTAATCCCTATAGCTGGGAATTCCTTAGGAGAACCAAAAGAAAATAAACTTTAGTGATGCCTCTCAAACACCAATCTGACCAACCAGGAACCTTGCCAAATTCAAACAAATTCCTGTTTTCTCAGAGAGGAGTAAATGAGAGGTCATGTGAGACTTATAAAAGGGATCTCACCTTGTCCCAGACCCTCTGGAGCATCAGACTTACAGGACAATCTTTGAACTTTACACCCATTTGCCCTGTTTCCAAAAAGAAAACAGGTTTTCAACGGGAGTTTGGGATGCATTGACTATTTGTCTACCGCTATCCCTGATCTGTCTAATTTTTGTAGCCCCTTTTTAGTTAGCCACCCTGGCCGCAAGCATCTTACTAGGTTTGCCTGCTACAGAATATTGTTTTTGACCCCAAAAAATAATTTATGTATGGCCTTTTTCTTCATAAACTGCTGATATTGGTCTCTAGCTTCTAACAACTGAGTCCAGGACGTCTCATTACCTTGAGAAAATATGGCCTCAAGGGTCTTAATCCTCTCAAACAGGGAAAGTTCTTGTAAATGTAATTGTCTCCATTTCCGATTTATCTTAGTTTGGTAGATTCCTCTAATAAAGGCCTTCAATGCGTCCCAGACATAGTGAATATGCGCAGAACCAATATTAGATTGCCAAAAGTCTAGAATTTCTCAATTAATAGCTTCCGTCCATCAACAATATGCAGACAATGTGGGTTAAGCCTAAAGGAACGCCTACCTGCTTCATGTTTTGCATCTTTAATTTGAATCAGAATCGGGAGTGGTCAGAAACCCCATAAACCTCATATTTCATTTTTTTATTTGGAAAATCATTGCGTCATTCACTAGGGCTAAATCTATCCTGGACATAGAGGCATAACTGTGACTAAAACAGGAATATACCTTTTTATTCCTGTATAAAGAACACCAAACGTCAATTATGGCTAATTCTCGACAAAAACAAGACAGAGGTGTACAAGCTCCCGAATCTTGCCTTAAATTGGCGGAGGCTGAAAACCTGTCGAGCTTAGGGTCCATCACACAGTTAAAGTCCCCAGAGATCAATATTGGGCACCTATCTCTATCTGCCCTGAATTTAACTAATTCTATAAGGGCCTTTACGGCAAGCGGTGGAGGAATGTAGACAAAAGCAATTATTATCCACTGACTGCTCCATTTGCCGTATAAAAAAAACTTATTTGCCCTCTCGGTCCACCCTCGTCTCAACAGGATCAAAGTCCACCCCACCCCTTATAAATGTATACAGAAACACCTCTTGAGAAGGAAGAAAAGCATGAATGATATTCTAATTTCGCCCAGGACTTATTAAGACTAAATAGGTTGTCTAATGAGGCATGGGTTTCCAAAGAGCGACTATGGCAGGAAGGTGTCTACAAACCAGATAAAATACTATGGTCAATTTTATTCGGTCGCCCAGACCTCGAACATTCCAGGTTAGTACATTAATAACCATATCCGTCTAAGAAGGAGAGAAAAAAAAACTGTCTGTGTAGGTCCTCCAAAAGAGTGCTCGCCCCCAACCCAACCCAGCAACCCAACCCAACCTTGGTTCAGCGGACAAAAAGTCAACCTCTTCCATTATGACCCCCGCCCACTTAACACTGCTCCCCCCTCCTCCCTCAAGGGCCCCCATAATAGCAACATAATTTATCAGTGCAAGAGAGTGTGAAACAAATACATTACTGACCACATGCCAGTTGCACTGAAGAGCATCGACATGACTTGAAAATAATTTTACAGAGTCATTATGAACCACTCTCAATTTAGCAGGGTACAACATAGATAACATCACTTTCCCCTTACCATAATTAGCCTTTTTTTTTTTTATATATCAGCATACTCTTTACTGTTTCATTTAGGAATCCGAGAAAAATCAGGATATATCTGTATGCTGTCTTTTATACCTAAGGATCTTACCTCTAACTGCCGAACTAAGCACCTTAGCTAGTATTGCTTTTGGGGGAACCCGGGGGTATCCGATGAGCTCGCTCAATACAAAAAGAGGCGAAAGAAAAACATTATTAAGCTCCTTTACCAACCATTCCTGTATAAAGCTAGCAGGGTTATCCTTCTCCACCCCCTCAGGGAACCCCAAGGGCCGGAGATTGTATCTTCGAGATCTATCCTACAAATCTGTTAACTTATCATGTAGCCCCTTATAGTTAAAAGCAGATGCTTCCAACCTCTTTTTAATAGTCCAAACTCTTCTGTTGGCGCTGCAGACACCCCCTTCACTTTTTCCTGCATCTTGTTGAGATCATCCATTATAAAGGCTGTATCAGCCTGCAGAGAGATTGACCATAACCGTCAGGTCTGCCACCGATTGGTTGGTCGACCTGACGGCTACAAAATATCAGCTAGTTTCTTATCAATCGTTTCTAAACATTCAGCACTTTTAACTGGTCCAGTATCAGCTGCTCTATTAGGATTCTCTTCCCTTTCTTCCCCTTCATTTTCTATAACGGACTGTTTCTGTCCTCCTCTGGTTTTTCCAAGAGGAGATTTCAAAAATGTCTCCATTTTTGCTTGAGGACTTCCTATCTCCCGATTTTTTGGAGATGAGGCTCCACCAGATCTCAAATGGAATTTGGAGGCATGTCGCCCTAGATTATATAAAGACAAAATTATAAAAAGCCAAGGAGAAATAGTGTGCCCAAACATTTAAGTCACGCCCTACCTTTCTCAAAAGTTTTTTTTGTTTTGTTTTTTCCTCTCTTTTACAACTGCAACTTTTTTACATTCATTTTTAGTCTCCCTAAGGGACTTGAACATGTGGTAATCTGAATCCTTCTCATTAGACTGCAATGATTTACAATTGCAGTCTACTGGAGAGTTACTACATTACCACCAAGCCCTGTCACAGGTAGTGCTTCATAGAAACTTATCTATGACATTCCTCAGAGCCTTCCGTAGGCCCAAGGCTGCCGTAGCAAACAAATGGCTCATGTGATCTCATAGCAGGAGATCTGTTCAGTCACTGACAGTGGATTGCTCCTGGAGAATAACCACTGCATCTGAGGGAATAAAAATGCTACTTTTTATCACTACCTATCTTATCTACATGACCTTCTCACATAACCTAAACCTCTCGGTGGCCCATACATTCTAGGTAGGGAAGAGCGAAGTGAGCATCAGAACTTGGGATTTATGCTGTACAGAGATCCGTCTTTGTGCAGTGTTAAAATGTATGGCTTCCAACAAGGCAAAGTCAGTTATTCCCGAAGTCTCGCAATACTTGGTGAATAACTTTGTTATTTGATTTTTAAACTGAAAAACCATTTTAAAACTTGGATCTGAACTCAGTTTTAGTTCTGAGTTACCAGTCAGAACTGAAGCCAAGTTCGGATCCAATTTTTGAAATGGATTTCCAGTTAAAAATCAAATCCCAAAGTTATTCTTTCCAAGTCATTTCCCAATGTCATATTAAAGATAAAACATGGTTCACATGATTTACCATTGGTATTGATATAAACAGAACTGTCTAAACTTTTGAATTTAATAATATAAAATAAAAATAAAAAGTGTAAAATCCAAGTAAGGCTTCATGCACATGACCGCAATGCACTGGCACCTATTCACTTGACTGAGGTCCGCGATCTGCATCCTACGGTCTGCACCGCAAAAAGAAGTGCATACACTACTTTTTTGTGGTGCGGAGGCACGAACAGAAAACATACAGAAGCACTTATGAGCTTCCGATCCGTGCTTCCATTCAGCACTGCACCGTATCTTCCGGACTGCGGACTGATTCAAGTGAATGGTTTGCCGGCCGCAATACGGACACAGACTTACTACGGTCATGTGCATGAGGTCTTAAGAGAATAAAATTCTGATAAAATTCTGTCTTTTCTTTTATATGTAATTGTCAGCACCTTCTAGGCTCTTCATACACACAGATTTGCACTGGTGTTTTTTTTGGGGGGGATGGGGAGGAAGTCTATAAAAACACCAGAATATGTTTTTTGGCTTAAGGACCAGGCCATTTTTTGGAAACTTGACACTATATGTGGTAATACCTTCGGAATGCTTTTACTTATCCAAGCCATTCTGAGAATGTTTTCCCGCGATACATTGAACTTCATGATAGTTAAAAAATTTAGTTGATATAATTCACCTTTATTTATAAAAAAAATCTAAAATTTGAATTTATATGCATTTAAGGCTTCATGCACACGACCTGCTGTAAGGTATTATTATTCTTAATTGATTTTCATTTAGTTCTTTACTATTTTTATCTTTCTCCATAAAAAATTCTGCTCAGAAACGCAGCAGAAACTCATTGATATCGCATTGACTTAATTTGCGTTTTATATGCCATTTGAAAGACCACCCCTGGAACAAATACTGTATGGATGGATACAGATGGGTGATTGCAAACTTGAAATATTGTGTCAAATACTTGGCATAATAGAATGAAAAGCAAGACAGCGGGACGCCGCTACACATGGTCTGGGCGATACTACGCTAGACATAGTGATTGACTCAGTGACTTTTACAATAGTTGAATGGTTAAGGCTGCTATTGTATTGAATATGGGCATGAAAAAATCCTTCTTTGATCATTGCTGCTAATTTGGAACTAGCTTTTAAGTTCATGAATTTAGATTTCTCCGCTGCTATTATCGTTATCACTGCTGCTACACCTATTGCTGCTATATAGACAAACACTGCTATATACAATATTGCTATATATGAACTGGGAATCATTAGAACTATTCTAACATTAGGATCTAGCAAACCATCATTCATTAATCGAGTGCCATCTTTTATATAAATTATTCAACAATGCTGCATATTGATGTCATTTGACTGCTATATGATGTTACACAATATACATTTATATACAGTGCAAATGTGTTTTTAGATACTCTACTATTTTTTACTAATAAAATTTTTAAAATGTGGTTTCCAGGTAATCTCAGGTGTGCCTGGTTTTTATATTCATTTCAAGCCAATTTACAAGGTAGTGGGGTGAAACTACTGAACTGAGAGCACCCTGGTTGGTGAACCAGCAACCCAGTGCGTCTTACTACTATCTATTAAATTGGTACTGTCTTTCACCCTTGTAGATTGCATGGATTGGTGGAACACCATGGATATTTGGGACCACATTGAAATTAAAAAACAGAAAGTGAAAAATTTCCACTTTGAAAATGCTAATACAAGTGACGATTTATGTATTAGTAGTGCTTTTAAGGAATTGGAAATATTACTGATTCGCCAATTGAAACAACGGTGGGAGGTTAAAACACTAAAAAGATGTATTGAGATCAATAGGATCCCTAAAGGTTCAAATGTAAATAAAATTCCAGCACAAGATTTATGTAACTTTGAATAATAAAGATTGGGAGAATTTACTACATGAACAATCTGTAGCTTTGACTAATTTTGTATTAAAAAGACGTATGGAAATATTGGAGGAAACCACTAAACACATTTCTGAAATAAAAGTAGTAGTAGATAAAATTCCAAAAAATGAGGAATATATTTTTGTTACAGACGAAAGTGTGTAACAATTTGGATACAATATAACGGGAAATAATAAAAAAAAACACGAATGAGACAAACATCACCTCTGTTGAGGACACAAATCACACAAAAAAATACCCCTATAGATCACCAATACAATTTGCGGAATAAAACACAGAATGTACAACACTAATACAGGATACCAATAATAAGAAGAGCACACAACCAACACAACGATTATCACAATCACAACCATCACTCCAGGATGAGATATCACGAATTTGAAAGTGGAAGACAAGAAGAGGGACAAGAAAAAAGACACTATTACCACAGAGAATATCACCTTTGGTCACTAATGATGCCATTATAAATTTGAGCTCTGTCACGCTGTCGGACACCCAGAATCAGTTATTAAATAAAGGCCTCAAATTTGCGCCCACGAAACCTCTCAATAAATTTGAAACTTTTATCGGGGTGGAAAAATGTATAAGTAAGTTGTGTTTGAAAAAATATTTTTAAAAAAAACCAATAAATCGAGAAATAAATCCCACTGATCATTATGATACTTTCACCCATACCACCCTTAAAAACACGTAAAAAAAAAATCCAAAAAATGAACTAAGTCAAGAGATGATTACATTTAAGGAATGTGTAATAAAAGATGTAAGGAAAATTAAGAACGATATTAAATACAAACGAAACATCCTGACACAAAAAGAAACTGCAGCACTTAAATCTTTACAAAAAGAAAATAATATTGTAATTTGTCCGGCGGATAAGGGAGGATCAATAGTTTTACAGGATGTGGAAAAATGCAATATAGAATGTCTACGTCAATTGTCAGATACAAATACTTACCAAAAATTGTTAAAGGACCCAACTGACCAATTTTACACCCATTTAGAGAATTTTTGTAAAAATGGGAAAGATAGAGAGATTTTAAATAATGATGAATACAACTATATACTAAACAAATATCCACATATACCAGTCTTCTGTATTCCCAAAATTCACAAAGACAAGAATAATCCACCGGGACGCCCTATCGTGTCAGGTATTAATTCCCTCTAACGGCCAATCTTTCGCAATATATTGATATTTTACTTCAACCCAGAGTTAAAAAGAAACCTTCATATGTAAAAGACACGACACAAATAATTTAAATAATAGAGAATCCACAGTTTGAAGAACATTGGATTATGGGCTCACTGGATGTTCAATCTTTGTACACGGTCATTGACCATGAACAAGGAAAGAAAGCTGTAAAAGAACAATTAATACAAGAAGGAAGGTTGGCATCCCAACAGATAGATTTTTTAATTGAAGGTATCAATTTTATTTTATCCCACAATTATTTTAATTTTAATGGTGATTTTTATTTGCAAACCCGGGTACTGCCATGGGCACCAGGTTCGCCCCAGTAATTTAAATTTATTTATGGCCGACCTGGTGCTCTGGCAGAGATATATTCCAAACACATTTTGGAATTCATTAATGACAATAACTATAATCTTAAGTTCTCTGGTACTACCAGTAAAGAAAATTTAGAATTTTTAGACTTGAACATTTATGTTGAAAATAAAAAATTGAACACTTGTACATATATTAAGCCCTCAGCACGAAACAGTTACATTTTATTTAACAGTGGCCACTTACCTAGTTGGCTTGTGAATATTCCCCAGGGCCAATTTTGTAGGTTGAAACGCAACAGTACAGCAGCTGAACAATTTGAGTGGGAAGCAGACAAAATGAAGAAACAATTTAAAAAAAAATATCCTGAAGAAATTTTGGACGTAGCTTTAACTAAAGTGAGGAATATGGAGAGAGCAGAATTTTTATGGAGAAAGATAAAAATAGTAAAGAACTAAAAGAAAATCAATTGAGAATAATATTACCTTACAGCAGCGTTTATAGAAAAGTAAAAATATCTTATACAAATATTGGGATATAATAAAAATAGATTAAGTAATGGGTAAGATTATTCCACCTAAACCTTTAATTGTATTCACAAAGGCACCTAGTCTGGGCAATAAAGTAGCACCAACAATAAAGTAGCACCAACCATTAAGGAAAATGCACAAAAAATATGTCTATACAGAGCAATTTGAGTGGATTTTTTAGGTGTGGACAATGTGGAAATTGCAAACTGACATCCTTTGCAAGACAGACTAATGAGATAATTTCAACAATGAATGGGTATAAACATAATATAAAGGAGTTTTTGTCCTGTTACTCAGAGAATATCATTTACATCATAGGGTGTCCCTGCAAAGGACAATATATTGGTAGAACTAAGAGACCTCTTAAAAAACGTCTTGCAGAACATATAGAGAATATTTAAAAAGGTTTAGAAACCCATTCATTATCAAAACATTTTAAAGTTGCCCACAATAGTGATCCATCAGGTTTGAAGTTTGCGGCCATAGATTAAGTGTCTAGAAGTTGGAGAGGTGGAACCCATATTAGCAAGATGTTGAGAATGGAAACACAAAGGATTTTTGAAATGGAAACTATGATTCCAGGAGGATTGAATGCAGAATATGAATTATTTGGTTTCCTGTAGGGTTTGGTGGGGGCCTCCCGTTGAGGGTGAGCCCCACTGAGTATTGGTATAGCTCGGTGGGTTTCCCCCTTGACGGTGGGGCTTCTTCATATCAATTCATTCAAGCATTTTATATGAACTTTATCTAATATAAGGACCTTATTGTCCAATTTGCGTTTTTATAGATTTATATTTTATATTTTACATCCCATTATATCCTAATATCAGAATGGGCATTCTTAACATTTTTTATTATTCATTATTTTTTTCATTTTTTATTCTTTATTGCATGGTGTCATTTTTAATAAAGGTTTTTTTTTTTTTTCATTTAGTATTCTATATTATTAATATAGATATTTCTAGGTAAACACACAGGTGGCGGGGTTATCGTGCTGTCCCCAACCTAAATCCTCCCAAATTCAAAAACAAAAATACTAATCCCTAAAAGGGAATAGAGTGGGAATGATAAAACTAAAACATAACTTTTAATGCTTTAGTGTATAAAATATATGTGCCAAGTAACAAGTGAAAATATTACACCTATTCAGGTGGAAGCAAAGCTGCTGGGCCCTTGGCTAAACAACAGGCTCAAAAAGCTTGGTTAGTCTGCAAACCACCGAGACATACAATGTGACATAGAGACATAGCAACTTCCATGTAAACAAGACAGTAACATGGAACGTGCTCACCAGATCCTCAATGTAGTCAATCAGGGAGGAAAAATGGACCACTGGGTTGGCTGCTATGGAAACCACATGGTGGGTGGATAGAGTCAAGTCCCGGTTGGTTGCTGTCGATATCCAGTACATTGGACGGACAGGAAATTGGGGACTCTGTATAGGAGGGGGTAGGTGGGAGCTGGATAAATCCCTATATAAACCCTAAAAGAGGGGCTATCAGACACCCTACCTACCTATACAGAGCACCCGCACTGAAAGGGCGACCCGTCCGGATCCCTGTCCCTAGATGGCGGAGTCCCTGGTTATGCCCTAAAGCAAAAGGGAGCTCCCATATAAAAGATACCTTCCGACGTCCCACATTTCATGTGTGCCTAAAAAATCATCAGGGAGTAGTGGACAAAATGGGGCTAGAAAAAGGGCTTGTATGAATATACTGGGATCGATACTCCAATGAGGAACGATCAAAGAAGCGCCTTTGTGAGCCACAAACGTGGTATGTTATGGGGCTCACCGCATCATCCAGTATATGGCCCAAAAAAGGGCGGATTATAGAGATGCCAGTGGGCAACAGGGTATAATCCCGTAACGTCCTAATCCAGTGGGAGAGGAAACTAATCAAGAAGGGAGGCCTCCAATGGTGAGTGCCCCCTCTGTACGAAAGCAGCTAGACTCACTTGCATAGCGACTTTAAATATGCAGAAAGTTTGCGCCAGCAGCGAGTGGCCGCCCCCTGATGGCGCAGATGAAACTTCCGGTCACGTGACGAGCACGAAGGGGAGCTATGGAGCGCAGAGAACAAGGGCTGCGTTCCATTGCTTCCGGTCACGTGATGGGCGCAAGCTATGGAGCGCAGAGAACAAGCGCTGCGCTCAACCGCTTGTGACGGCCCAAAGGGCGCAATCAAGCAGGCCGTCGGGCGGAAATATATGGTAGGATAAAGGGAAAGCAAAGGACGCGTTCCCTGGCGGCAAAGTGTACTGCCGTCAGTAAACTTAAAAAAACAGATAGAGCTTGATTGACAGGTTTCAACTGTGGGCGCGGTTATTTTTATCATCTGGAATGGCAATTTGGTGGGCTTCAAAAGCTTGGTGGAGGGACTCAATAAGAACTCCATAGGGATGCGGTTTACCTCCGAGATTTATGCCCAGTGTTTGCCATTTTTGGATGTTCTCATCTCCAAATCATCCAACAGAAAACTGGAAACTTCAGTATACAGGAAGTCCACCTCTACAAATACTTTGTTGAGGTGGGAGAGCAGCCATACCCTACCACTCAAGCATGGCATTCCAAAGGGGCAATACCTTCGCTTGAGGAGAAATGCTCCACCAAGGGGGAGTTTATCAGGCAAGCACGGGATATGCATACCCGGTTTTTACAACGGGGGTATCCTGATTGAGTCCTAAGAGAAGCATATAAGATGTCGCTTCAGGAAGACAGAACTTACTTGTTAACCCCTGGACCAAAAGTTGCCCTAACCACGAGACTGATTCGTCTCATCTCCACCTTTGACAGAGCAGCCCCAGAAATACGGAATGTGATTCAAAATAATTGGGCAGTTCTGCAGCTTGACCCGGACCTACGCGAGGTAATAGGCGATTATCCACATACTGTATCACCTACCGTCGCGGGATATACTGGTGTCCAGTGAATATATCCCTCCTGCCTCATCTGGCTGCGGTTGGTTGCGATCCAACATTATGGCCTGCCACCGATGCAGTGGCTGCATTGCATGCATGGCTGTGATTGGAGAAGTGCAGCATGTGACCCAGCCTCTATTTAGGCTGGAGTCACGTAGCATCGCACGTCACTCTGCTCTGATTAGTGTAGGGATAGGGACGCAGCTGCTGTGAGGGCGAGATAAGGCAGGAAAACTCAGCAAAAACAACTAATGAAGTGATCGATCTACAGCTGTGAATCATTCAACTTCTGCTAGTTAATTGCTTACTGATTTTTAGGCTGCACAGAGCGTTTTCTGTCAATTTTTTCTGCAGTGATCGGCGGCCATTTTGTGTCTTGTGGTGCACCAGAACAATCTGCCACCAAGTCCATCAATCCATAATACTAGTTTTTTTTTTTTTTTTTTACTATATCCTACATCAGGGGCTTGGCTGTACTTATTGTCACCCCTAGAAACTCAGGATGGAAATTTCTATATTTTATTGAGGGGTTGAATTCAATTGCCATATAGCAATCCCCTAAATCTGCTGTTCCAGCTGTGGCTAGCCAAGTGTAATACTGTCTGGCAAAGGATAGATTTTTTCTATGGTGAAATTCCATTGCCAAAATAGCAATCCCCTAAATCTGGTGTCCCAGCAGTGGCTGGCAAAGTATAATAGTGTCAGGCAAAGGATAAATTTTGTTCTGGGGTGAAATTCAATTGCCAAAATAGCAATACCGTAAATCAGTGGTTTCAGCTGTGGCTGGCCAAGTTTAATAGTGTACGGCAAAGGATATATTTTTTTCTAGGGTGAAATTCAATTGCCAAAATAGCAATACCATAAATCAGTGGTTATAGCTGTGGCTGGACAAGTTTAATAGTGTCCGTAAAAGGATATATTTTGTTGTGGGGTTAAATTCAATTGCCAAAAAGCAATACCGTAAATCAGCACTTTCAGCTGTGGCTGGCCAAGTTTAATAGTGTCCGGCAAAGGAGAGATATTTTCTTGGGTGAAATTCAATTGCCAAAATAGCAATCCCCAAAATCTGGTGTCACAGCAGTGGCTGGCCAAGTTTAATAGTGTATGGCAACGGATATATTTTTTTCTGGGGAAATTCAATTGCCAAAATAGCAATCCCCAAAATCTGGGGTCCAAGCAGTGGCTGGTCAAGTTTAATAGTGTCCATCACAGGATAGATAATTTTATGGGGTGAAATTCAATTGCCAAAATAGCAATCCACTAAATCTGGTGTCCCAGCAGTGGCTGGCAAAGTATAATAGTGTCAGGCAAAGGATAAATTTTGTTCTGGGGTGAAATTCAATTGCCAAAATAGCAATACCAGTAAATCAGTGGTTTCAGCTGTGGCTGGCCAAGTTTAATAGTGTACGGCAAAGGATATATTTTTTTCTAGGGTGAAATTCAATTGACAAAATAGCAATACCATAAATCAGTGGTTATAGCTGTGGCTGGACAAGTTTAATAGTGTCCGTAAAGGATATATTTTGTTGTGGGGTGAAATTCAATTGCCAAAAAGCAATACCGTAAATCAGCACTTTCAGCTGTGGCTGGCCAAGTTTAATAGTGTCCGGCAAAGGAGAGATATTTTTCTTGGGTGAAATTCAATTGCCAAAATAGCAATCCCCAAAATCTGGTGTCACAGCAGTGGCTGGCCAAGTTTAATAGTGTATGGCAACGGATATATTTTTTCTGGGGGAAATTCAATTGCCAAAATAGCAATCCCCAAAATCTGGGGTCCAAGCAGTGGCTGGTCAAGTTTAATAGTGTCCATCACAGGATAGATAATTTTATGGGGTGAAATTCAATTGCCAAAATAGCAATCCACTAAATCTGGTGTCCCAGCAGTGGCTGGCCAAGTTTAATAGTGTCCGGCAAAGGATAGACAATTTTCTGGGGTGAAATTCAATTGCCAAAATAGTAATCCCCTTAATCTGGTGACCCAGCAGTGGCTGGCCAAGTTTAATAGTGTCCTGCAAAGGATATATTTTGTTCTGGGGTGAAATTCAATTGCCAAAATAGCAATACCGTAAATCAGTGGTTTCAGCTGTGGCTGGCCAAGTTCAGTAGTGTCCTGCAAAGGATAGATAATTTTCTGGGGTTAGATTCAATTGCAAAAATAGCAATCCCTAAATCTGGTGTCCCAGCAGTGGCTGGCCAAGTTCAATAGTGTGCTGCAAAGGATAGATAATTTTCTGGGGTTAAATTCAATTGCCAAGATAGCAATACCGTAAATCTGGTGTCCCAGCTGTAGCTGGCCAAGTATAATAGTGTCCGGCAAAGGATAGATACTTTTCTGAGGTGAAGTTTAATTGCCAAAATAGCTATAACGTAAATCAGTGGTTGCAGATGTGGCTGGCCAAGTTTAATAGTGTACGGCAAAGGATAGATAATTATCAGGGGGTGAAATTCAATTGCCAAAATAGCAATCCCCTAAATCTGGTGTCCCAGCAGTGGCTAGACAAGTTTAATAGTGGCCGACAAAGGATATATTTTGTTCTGAGGTGAAATTCAATTGCCAAAATAGCAATACCGTAAATCAGTGGTTTCAGCTGTGGCTGGCCAAGTTCAGTAGTGTCCGGCAAAGGATAGATAATTTTCTGGGGTTAAATTCAATTGCAAAAATAGCAATCCCCTAAATATGGTGTCCCAGCAGTGGCTGGCAAAGTTTAATAGTGTCCTGCAAAGGATAGATAATTTTCTGGGGTTAAATTCAATTGCTAAAATAGCAATACCGTAAATCTGGTGTCCCAGCTGTAGCTGGCCAAGTTTAATAGTGTCCGGCAAAAGATAGATACCTTTCTGAGGTGAAATTTAATTGCCAAAATAGCTATAACGTAAAGCTGTTGTTGCAGATGTGGCTGGCCAAGTTCAATAGTTTCCGGCAAAGGATAGATAATTTACTGGGGTTAAATTCAATTGCCAAAATACTAAACCCCTAAATCTGGCGTCCCAGCCGTGGCTGGCCAAGTTTAATAGTGTCCGGCAAAGGATAGATAATTTTCTGGGGTTAAATTCAATTGCCAAAATAGCAATACCGTAAATCTGGTGTCCCAGCTGTTACTGGCAAAGTTAGTAGTGTCCGGCAAAGGATAGATTTTTACTGGGGTGAAATTCAACTGCCAAAATACCATAAATTTGTGGTTATAGCTGTGGCTGGCCAAGTTTTATAGTGTTTGGCAATGGATATATTTTGTTCTGTTGTTAAAGTCAATTGCCAAAATAGCAATACCGTAAATGTTGTGTCCCAGCAGTGGCTGGCAAAGTTTAATTGTGTCTGGCAAAGGATATATTTTTTCTAGGGTGAAATTCAATTGACAAAATAGCAATCCCCTAAATCTGGTATCCAAGCAGTGGCTGGACAAGTTAAATAGTGTTCGGCAAAGGATAGATTTTGTTTTGGGGTGAAATTCAGTTGCCAAAATAGCAATACCGTAAATCAGTGGCTTCAGCTGTGGCTGGCCATGTTCAATAGTGTCCGGCAAAGGATAGATAATTTTCATGGGATAAATTCAATTGCCAAAAACTAATCCCCTAAATCTGGTGTCCAAGCAGTGGCAGGCCAAGTTTAATAGTGTCCGGCAAAGGATAGATTTTTACTGGGGTTAAATTCAATTGCCAAAATAGCAATACCATAAATCTGGTGTCCCAGCAGTGGCTGGCCAAGTTTAATAGTGTCCGGCAAAGGATAGATACTTTTCTGAGGTGAAGTTTAAATGCCAAAATATCTATAATGTAAATCAGTGGTTGCAGATGTGGCTGGTCAAGTTTAATAGTGTCCGGCAAAGGATAGATAATTATCTGGGGTGAAATCCAATTGCCAAATAGCAATCCCCAAAATCTGGTGTCCCAGCAGTGGCTGGCCAAGTTTAATAGTGACCGGCAAAGGATAGATTTTGTTCTGGGGTTAAATTCAATTGCCAAAATAGCAATACCATAAATCTGGTGTCCCAGCAGTGGCTGGCCAAGTTTAATAGTGTCCGACAAGCGATAGATACTTTTCTGATGTGAAGTTTAAATGCCAAAATATCTATAATGTAAATCAGTGGTTGCAGATGTGGCTGGACAAGTTTAATAGTGTTCGGCAAAGGATAGATAATTATCTGGGGTGAAATTCAATTGCCAAAATAGCAATCCCTTAAATCTGGTGTCCCAGCAGTGGCTAGCCAAGTTTCATAGTGTCCGGCAAAGGATATATTTTGTTCAAGGGTGAAATTCAATTGCCAAAATAGCAATGCCGTAAATCAGTGGTTTCAGCTGTGGCTGGCCAAGTTCAATAGTGTCCTGCAAAGGATAGATAATTTTCTAGAGTGAAATTCAGTTGCCAAAATAGCAATACCCAAAATCTGGTGTCCCAGCAGTGGCTGGCCAAGTTTAATAGTGTCCGGCAAAGGATAGATAATTTTCTGGGGTGAAATTCAATTGCCAAAATAGTAATCCCCTTAATCTGGTGTCCCAGCAGTGGCTGGCCAAGTTCAATAGTGTGCTGCAAAGGATAGATAATTTTCTGGGGTTAAATTCAATTGCCAAGATAGCAATACCGTAAATCTGGAGTCCCAGCTGTAGCTGGCCAAGTATAATAGTGTCCGGCAAAGGATAGATACCTTTCTGAGGTGAAGTTTAATTGCCAAAATAGCAATACCGTAAATCAGTGGTTTCAGCAGTGGCTGGCCAATTTTAATAGTGTCCGGCAAAGCATAGATACTTTTCTGAGGTGAAGTTTAATTGCCAAAATAGCTATAACGTAAATCAGTGGTTGCAGATGTGGCTGGCCAAGTTTAATAGTAGTGCGACAAATGATAGATAATTATCAGGGGTGAAATTCAATTGCCAAAATAGCAATCCCTAAATCTGGTGTCCCAGCAGTGGCTAGACAAGTTTAATAGTGGCCAACAAAGGATATATTTTGTTCTGAGGTGAAATTCAATTGCCAAAATAGCAATACCGTAAATCAGTGGTTTCAGCTGTGGCTGGCCAAGTTCAGTAGTGTCCGGCAAAGGATAGATAATTTTCTGGGGTTAAATTCAATTGCAAAAATAGCAATCCCCTAAATATGGTGTCCCAGCAGTGGCTGGCAAAGTATAATAGTGTCCTGCAAAGGATAGATAATTTTCTGGGTTAAATTCAATTGCTAAAATAGCAATACCGTAAATCTGGTGTCCCAGCTGTAGCTGGCCAAGTTTAATAGTGTCCGGCAAAAGATAGATACCTTTCTGAGGTGAAGTTTAATTGCCAAAATAGCTATAACATCTGTTGTTGCAGATGTGGCTGGCCAAGTTCAATAGTTTCCGGCAAAGGATAGTTAATTTTCTGGGGTTAAATTCAATTGCCAAAATACTAAACCCTAAATCTGGTGTCCCAGCAGTGGCTGGCCAAGTTTAATAGTGTCCGGCAAAGGATAGATAATTTTCTGGGGTTAAATTCAATTGCCAAAATAGCAATACCGTAAATCTGGTGTCCCAGCTGTTACTGGCAAAGTTAGTAGTGTCCGGCAAAGGATAGATTTTTACTGGGGTGAAATTCAACTGCCAAAATACCATAAATTTGTGGTTATAGCTGTGGCTGGCCAAGTTTTATAGTGTTTGGCAATGGATATATTTTGTTCTGGGGTTAAATTCAATTGCCAAAATAGCAATACCGTAAATGTTGTGTCCCAGCAGTGGCTGGCAAAGTTTAATTGTGTCTGGCAAAGGATATATTTTTTTCTAGGGTGAAATTCAATTGACAAAATAGCAATCCCCTAAATCTGGTATCCAAGCAGTGGCTGGACAAGTTAAATAGTGTTCGGCAAAGGATAGATTTTGTTTTGGGGTGAAATTCAGTTGCCAAAATAGCAATACCGTAAATCAGTGGCTTCAGCTGTGGCTGGCCATGTTCAATAGTGTCCGCAAAGGATAGATAATTTTCATGGGATAAATTCAATTGCCAAAAACTAATCCCCTAAATCTGGTGTCCAAGCAGTGGCTGGCCAAGTTTAATAGTGTCCGGCAAAGGATAGATTTTTTACTGGGGTTAAATTCAATTGCCAAAATAGCAATACCATAAATCATTGGTTATAGCTGTGGCTGGCCAAGGTTTATAGTGTCCGGAAAAGGATATATTTTGTTCTGGGGTTAAATCCAATTGTCAAAATAGCAATACAGTAAATCTGGTGTCCCATCAGAGGCTGGCAAAGTTTAATAGTGTCTGGCAAAGGATATATTTTTCTCTAGGGTGAAAATCAATTGACAAAATTGCAATCCCCTAAATCTGTCGTCCAAGCAGTGGCTGGACAAGTTTAATACTGTCCGACAACGGATATATTTTGTTCTGGGGTGAAATTCGATTGCCAAAATAGCAATACCGTAAATCTGGTGTCCCATTTGTGGCTGGCCAAGTTCACTAGTGTCCGGCAAAGGATATATTATTTTTCTGCTGTGAAATTCAATTGCCAAAATAGCAAAACCGTAAATCAGTAGTTTCAGCTGTGGCTGGACAAGTTTAATTGTGTCCGGCAAAGGATATATTATTAACTGGGGTGAAATTCAATTGCCAAAATAGCAAAACCGTAAATCTGGTGTCCCAGCTGTGGATGGCCAAGTTCAATAGTGTCCGGCAATTAATATATTTTTTTCTGCTGTGAAATTCATTTTGCAAAAATAGCAATACCAAAATCTGGTGTTCCAGCTGTGTCTGGACAAGCTTAATAGGGTCAGGCAAAGGATATATTTTGTTCTGGGGTGAAATTCAATTGCCAAAATGGCAATACCATAAATCAGTGGTTTCAGCTGTGGCTGGCCAAGTGTAATAGTGTCTGGCAAAGGATATATTTTGTTCTGGGGTGAAATTCAATTGCCAAAATAACAATACCATAAATCAGTGGTTTCAGCTATGGCGATATCAGTACATTGGAGCGGACAGGAAATTGGGGACTCTGTATAGGAGGGGGTAGGTGGGAGCTGGATAAATCCCTATATAAACCCTAAAAGAGGGGGCTATCAGACACCCTACCTACCTATACAGAGCACCCGCACTGAAAGGGGCGACCCCGTCCGGATCCCTGTCCCTAGATGGCCGGAGTCCCTGGTTATGCCCTAAAGCAAAAGGGAGCTCCCATATAAAAGATACCTTCCGACGTCCCACATTTCATGTGTGCCTAAAAAAAATCATCAGGGGAGTAGTGGACAAAATGGGGCTAGAAAAAAGGGCTTGTATGAATATACTGGGATCGATACTCCAATGAGGGAACGATCAAAAGAAGCGCCTTTGTGAGCCACAAACGTGGTATGTTATGGGGCTCACCGCATCATCCAGTATATGGCCCAAAAAAAAGGGCGGATTATAGAGATGCCAGTGGGCAACAGGGTATAATCCCGTAACGTCCTAATCCAGTGGGAGAGGAAACTAATCAAGAAGGGGAGGCCTCCAATGGTGAGTGCCCCCCTCTGTACGAAAGCAGCTAGACTCACTTGCATAGCGACTTTAAATATGCAGAAAGTTTGCGCCAGCAGCGAGTGGCCGCGCCCCCCCTGATGACGCAGATGAAACTTCCGGTCACGTGACGAGCACGAAGGGGAGCTATGGAGCGCATGAGAACAAGGGCTGCGTTCCATTGCTTCCGGTCACGTGATGGGCGCAAGCTATGGAGCGCAGAGAACAAGCGCTGCGCTCAACCGCTTGTGACGGCCCAAAGGGCGCAATCAAGCTAGGCCGTCGAGGCGGAAATATGGTAGGATAAAGGGAAAGCAAAGGGCGCGTTCCCTGGCGGCAAAGTGTACTGCCGTCAGTAAACTTAAAAAAAACAGATAGAGCTTGATTGACAGGTTTCAACTGTGGGCGCGGTTATTTTTATCATCTGGAATGGCAATTTGGTGGGCTTCAAAAGCTTGGTGGAGGGACTCAATAAGAACTCCATAGGGATGCGGTTTACCTCCGAGATTTATGCCCAGTGTTTGCCATTTTTGGATGTTCTCATCTCCAAATCATCCAACAGAAAACTGGAAACTTCAGTATACAGGAAGTCCACCTCTACAAATACTTTGTTGAGGTGGGAGAGCAACCATACCCTACCACTCAAGCATGGCATTCCAAAGGGGCAATACCTTCGCTTGAGGAGAATGCTCCACCAAGGGGGAGTTTATCAGGCAAGCACGGGATATGCATACCCGGTTTTTACAACGGGGGTATCCTGATTGAGTCCTAAGAGAAGCATATAAGATGTCGCTTCAGGAAGACAGAACTTACTTGTTAACCCCTGGACCAAAAGTTGCCCTAACCACGAGACTGATTCGTCTCATCTCCACCTTTGACAGAGCAGCCCCAGAAATACGGAATGTGATTCAAAATAATTGGGCAGTTCTGCAGCTTGACCCGGACCTACGCGAGGTAATAGGCGATTATCCACATACTGTATCACCTACCGTCGCGGGATATACTGGTGTCCAGTGAATATATCCCTCCTGCCTCATCTGGCTGCGGTTGGTTTGCGATCCAACATTATGGCCTGCCACCGATGCAGTGGCTGCATTGCATGCATGGCTGTGATTGGAGAAGTGCAGCATGTGACCCAGCCTCTATTTAGGCTGGAGTCACGTAGCATCGCACGTCACTCTGCTCTGATTAGTGTAGGGATAGGGCGCAGCTGCTGTGAGGGGCGAGATAAGGCAGGAAAACTCAGCAAAAACAACTAATGAAGTGATCGATCTACAGCTGTGAATCATTCAACTTCTGCTAGTTAATTGCTTACTGATTTTTAGGCTGCACAGAGCGTTTTCTGTCAATTTTTTCTGCAGTGATCGGCGGCCATTTTGTGTCTTGTGGTGCACCAGAACAATCTGCCACCAAGTCCATCAATCCATAATACTAGTTTTTTTTTTTTTTTTTTTACTATATCCTACATCAGGGGCTTGGCTGTACTTATTGTCACCCCTAGAAACTCAGGATGGAAATTTCTATATTTTATTGAGGGGTTGAATTCAATTGCCATATAGCAATCCCCTAAATCTGCTGTTCCAGCTGTGGCTAGCCAAGTGTAATACTGTCTGGCAAAGGATAGATTTTTCTATGGTGAAATTCCATTGCCAAAATAGCAATCCCCTAAATCTGGTGTCCCAGCAGTGGCTGGCAAAGTATAATAGTGTCAGGCAAAGGATAAATTTTGTTCTGGGGTGAAATTCAATTGCCAAAATAGCAATACCGTAAATCAGTGGTTTCAGCTGTGGCTGGCCAAGTTTAATAGTGTACGGCAAAGGATATATTTTTTCTAGGGTGAAATTCAATTGCCAAAATAGCAATACCATAAATCAGTGGTTATAGCTGTGGCTGGACAAGTTTAATAGTGTCCGTAAAAGGATATATTTTGTTGTGGGGTTAAATTCAATTGCCAAAAAAGCAATACCGTAAATCAGCACTTTCAGCTGTGGCTGGCCAAGTTTAATAGTGTCCGGCAAAGGAGAGATATTTTCTTGGGTGAAATTCAATTGCCAAAATAGCAATCCCCAAAATCTGGTGTCACAGCAGTGGCTGGCCAAGTTTAATAGTGTATGGCAACGGATATATTTTTTTTCTGGGGGAAATTCAATTGCCAAAATAGCAATCCCCAAAATCTGGGGTCCAAGCAGTGGCTGGTCAAGTTTAATAGTGTCCATCACAGGATAGATAATTTTATGGGGTGAAATTCAATTGCCAAAATAGCAATCCACTAAATCTGGTGTCCCAGCAGTGGCTGGCAAAGTATAATAGTGTCAGGCAAAGGATAAATTTTGTTCTGGGGTGAAATTCAATTGCCAAAATAGCAATACCGTAAATCAGTGGTTTCAGCTGTGGCTGGCCAAGTTTAATAGTGTACGGCAAAGGATATATTTTTTTCTAGGGTGAAATTCAATTGACAAAATAGCAATACCATAAATCAGTGGTTATAGCTGTGGCTGGACAAGTTTAATAGTGTCCGTAAAAGGATATATTTTGTTGTGGGGTGAAATTCAATTGCCAAAAAGCAATACCGTAAATCAGCACTTTCAGCTGTGGCTGGCCAAGTTTAATAGTGTCCGGCAAAGGAGAGATATTTTCTTGGGTGAAATTCAATTGCCAAAATAGCAATCCCCAAAATCTGGTGTCACAGCAGTGGCTGGCCAAGTTTAATAGTGTATGGCAACGGATATATTTTTTCTGGGGAAATTCAATTGCCAAAATAGCAATCCCCAAAATCTGGGGTCCAAGCAGTGGCTGGTCAAGTTTAATAGTGTCCATCACAGGATAGATAATTTTATGGGGTGAAATTCAATTGCCAAAATAGCAATCCACTAAATCTGGTGTCCCAGCAGTGGCTGGCCAAGTTTAATAGTGTCCGGCAAAGGATAGACAATTTTCTGGGGTGAAATTCAATTGCCAAAATAGTAATCCCTTAATCTGGTGACCCAGCAGTGGCTGGCCAAGTTTAATAGTGTCCTGCAAAGGATATATTTTGTTCTGGGGTGAAATTCAATTGCCAAAATAGCAATACCGTAAATCAGTGGTTTCAGCTGTGGCTGGCCAAGTTCAGTAGTGTCCTGCAAAGGATAGATAATTTTCTGGGGTTAGATTCAATTGCAAAAATAGCAATCCCCTAAATCTGGTGTCCCAGCAGTGGCTGGCCAAGTTCAATAGTGTGCTGCAAAGGATAGATAATTTTCTGGGGTTAAATTCAATTGCCAAGATAGCAATACCGTAAATCTGGTGTCCCAGCTGTAGCTGGCCAAGTATAATAGTGTCCGGCAAAGGATAGATACTTTTCTGAGGTGAAGTTTAATTGCCAAAATAGCTATAACGTAAATCAGTGGTTGCAGATGTGGCTGGCCAAGTTTAATAGTGTACGGCAAAGGATAGATAATTATCAGGGGGTGAAATTCAATTGCCAAAATAGCAATCCCCTAAATCTGGTGTCCCAGCAGTGGCTAGACAAGTTTAATAGTGGCCGACAAAGGATATATTTTGTTCTGAGGTGAAATTCAATTGCCAAAATAGCAATACCGTAAATCAGTGGTTTCAGCTGTGGCTGGCCAAGTTCAGTAGTGTCCGGCAAAGGATAGATAATTTTCTGGGGTTAAATTCAATTGCAAAAATAGCAATCCCCTAAATATGGTGTCCCAGCAGTGGCTGGCAAAGTTTAATAGTGTCCTGCAAAGGATAGATAATTTTCTGGGGTTAAATTCAATTGCTAAAATAGCAATACCGTAAATCTGGTGTCCCAGCTGTAGCTGGCCAAGTTTAATAGTGTCCGGCAAAGATAGATACCTTTCTGAGGTGAAATTTAATTGCCAAAATAGCTATAACGTAAAGCTGTTGTTGCAGATGTGGCTGGCCAAGTTCAATAGTTTCCGGCAAAGGATAGATAATTTACTGGGGTTAAATTCAATTGCCAAAATACTAAACCCCTAAATCTGGCGTCCCAGCCGTGGCTGGCCAAGTTTAATAGTGTCCGGCAAAGGATAGATAATTTTCTGGGGTTAAATTCAATTGCCAAAATAGCAATACCGTAAATCTGGTGTCCCAGCTGTTACTGGCAAAGTTAGTAGTGTCCGGCAAAGGATAGATTTTTACTGGGGTGAAATTCAACTGCCAAAATACCATAAATTTGTGGTTATAGCTGTGGCTGGCCAAGTTTTATAGTGTTTGGCAATGGATATATTTTGTTCTGTTGTTAAAGTCAATTGCCAAAATAGCAATACCGTAAATGTTGTGTCCCAGCAGTGGCTGGCAAAGTTTAATTGTGTCTGGCAAAGGATATATTTTTTCTAGGGTGAAATTCAATTGACAAAATAGCAATCCCCTAAATCTGGTATCCAAGCAGTGGCTGGACAAGTTAAATAGTGTTCGGCAAAGGATAGATTTTGTTTTGGGGTGAAATTCAGTTGCCAAAATAGCAATACCGTAAATCAGTGGCTTCAGCTGTGGCTGGCCATGTTCAATAGTGTCCGGCAAAGGATAGATAATTTTCATGGGATAAATTCAATTGCCAAAAACTAATCCCCTAAATCTGGTGTCCAAGCAGTGGCAGGCCAAGTTTAATAGTGTCCGGCAAAGGATAGATTTTTTACTGGGGTTAAATTCAATTGCCAAAATAGCAATACCATAAATCTGGTGTCCCAGCAGTGGCTGGCCAAGTTTAATAGTGTCCGGCAAAGGATAGATACTTTTCTGAGGTGAAGTTTAAATGCCAAAATATCTATAATGTAAATCAGTGGTTGCAGATGTGGCTGGTCAAGTTTAATAGTGTCCGGCAAAGGATAGATAATTATCTGGGGTGAAATCCAATTGCCAAATAGCAATCCCCAAAATCTGGTGTCCCAGCAGTGGCTGGCCAAGTTTAATAGTGACCGGCAAAGGATAGATTTTGTTCTGGGGTTAAATTCAATTGCCAAAATAGCAATACCATAAATCTGGTGTCCCAGCAGTGGCTGGCCAAGTTTAATAGTGTCCGACAAGCGATAGATACTTTTCTGATGTGAAGTTTAAATGCCAAAATATCTATAATGTAAATCAGTGGTTGCAGATGTGGCTGGACAAGTTTAATAGTGTTCGGCAAAGGATAGATAATTATCTGAGGTGAAATTCAATTGCCAAAATAGCAATCCTTAAATCTGGTGTCCCAGCAGTGGCTAGCCAAGTTTCATAGTGTCCGGCAAAGGATATATTTTGTTCAAGGGTGAAATTCAATTGCCAAAATAGCAATGCCGTAAATCAGTGGTTTCAGCTGTGGCTGGCCAAGTTCAATAGTGTCCTGCAAAGGATAGATAATTTTCTAGAGTGAAATTCAATTGCCAAAATAGCAATACCCAAAATCTGGTGTCCCAGCAGTGGCTGGCCAAGTTTAATAGTGTCCGGCAAAGGATAGATAATTTTCTGGGGTGAAATTCAATTGCCAAAATAGTAATCCCCTTAATCTGGTGTCCCAGCAGTGGCTGGCCAAGTTCAATAGTGTGCTGCAAAGGATAGATAATTTTCTGGGGTTAAATTCAATTGCCAAGATAGCAATACCGTAAATCTGGAGTCCCAGCTGTAGCTGGCCAAGTATAATAGTGTCCGGCAAAGGATAGATACCTTTCTGAGGTGAAGTTTAATTGCCAAAATAGCAATACCGTAAATCAGTGGTTTCAGCAGTGGCTGGCCAATTTTAATAGTGTCCGGCAAAGCATAGATACTTTTCTGAGGTGAAGTTTAATTGCCAAAATAGCAATACCGTAAATCAGTGGTTTCAGCAGTGGCTGGCCAATTTTAATAGTGTCCGGCAAAGCATAGATACTTTTCTGAGGTGAAGTTTAATTGCCAAAATAGCTATAACGTAAATCAGTGGTTGCAGATGTGGCTGGCCAAGTTTAATAGTGTACGGCAAATGATAGATAATTATCAGGGGGTGAAATTCAATTGCCAAAATAGCAATCCCCTAAATCTGGTGTCCCAGCAGTGGCTAGACAAGTTTAATAGTGGCCAACAAAGGATATATTTTGTTCTGAGGTGAAATTCAATTGCCAAAATAGCAATACCGTAAATCAGTGGTTTCAGCTGTGGCTGGCCAAGTTCAGTAGTGTCCGGCAAAGGATAGATAATTTTCTGGGGTTAAATTCAATTGCAAAAATAGCAATCCCCTAAATATGGTGTCCCAGCAGTGGCTGGCAAAGTATAATAGTGTCCTGCAAAGGATAGATAATTTTCTGGGGTTAAATTCAATTGCTAAAATAGCAATACCGTAAATCTGGTGTCCCAGCTGTAGCTGGCCAAGTTTAATAGTGTCCGGCAAAAGATAGATACCTTTCTGAGGTGAAGTTTAATTGCCAAAATAGCTATAACATCTGTTGTTGCAGATGTGGCTGGCCAAGTTCAATAGTTTCCGGCAAAGGATAGTTAATTTTCTGGGGTTAAATTCAATTGCCAAAATACTAAACCCTAAATCTGGTGTCCCAGCAGTGGCTGGCCAAGTTTAATAGTGTCCGGCAAAGGATAGATAATTTTCTGAGGTTAAATTCAATTGCCAAAATAGCAATACCGTAAATCTGGTGTCCCAGCTGTTACTGGCAAAGTTAGTAGTGTCCGGCAAAGGATAGATTTTTTACTGGGGTGAAATTCAACTGCCAAAATACCATAAATTTGTGGTTATAGCTGTGGCTGGCCAAGTTTTATAGTGTTTGGCAATGGATATATTTTGTTCTGGGGTTAAATTCAATTGCCAAAATAGCAATACCGTAAATGTTGTGTCCCAGCAGTGGCTGGCAAAGTTTAATTGTGTCTGGCAAAGGATATATTTTTTCTAGGGTGAAATTCAATTGACAAAATAGCAATCCCCTAAATCTGGTATCCAAGCAGTGGCTGGACAAGTTAAATAGTGTTCGGCAAAGGATAGATTTTGTTTTGGGGTGAAATTCAGTTGCCAAAATAGCAATACCGTAAATCAGTGGCTTCAGCTGTGGCTGGCCATGTTCAATAGTGTCCGGCAAAGGATAGATAATTTTCATGGGATAAATTCAATTGCCAAAAAACTAATCCCCTAAATCTGGTGTCCAAGCAGTGGCTGGCCAAGTTTAATAGTGTCCGGCAAAGGATAGATTTTTTACTGGGGTTAAATTCAATTGCCAAAATAGCAATACCATAAATCATTGGTTATAGCTGTGGCTGGCCAAGGTTTATAGTGTCCGGAAAAGGATATATTTTGTTCTGGGGTTAAATCCAATTGTCAAAATAGCAATACAGTAAATCTGGTGTCCCATCAGAGGCTGGCAAAGTTTAATAGTGTCTGGCAAAGGATATATTTTTCTCTAGGGTGAAAATCAATTGACAAAATTGCAATCCCCTAAATCTGTCGTCCAAGCAGTGGCTGGACAAGTTTAATACTGTCCGACAACGGATATATTTTGTTCTGGGTGAAATTCGATTGCCAAAATAGCAATACCGTAAATCTGGTGTCCCATTTGTGGCTGGCCAAGTTCACTAGTGTCCGGCAAAGGATATATTATTTTTCTGCTGTGAAATTCAATTGCCAAAATAGCAAAACCGTAAATCAGTAGTTTCAGCTGTGGCTGGACAAGTTTAATTGTGTCCGGCAAAGGATATATTATTAACTGGGGTGAAATTCAATTGCCAAAATAGCAAAACCGTAAATCTGGTGTCCCAGCTGTGGATGGCCAAGTTCAATAGTGTCCGGCAATTAATATATTTTTTTTCTGCTGTGAAATTCATTTGCAAAAATAGCAATACCAAAAATCTGGTGTTCCAGCTGTGTCTGGACAAGTTTAATAGGGTCAGGCAAAGGATATATTTTGTTCTGGGGTGAAATTCAATTGCCAAAATGGCAATACCATAAATCAGTGGTTTCAGCTGTGGCTGGCCAAGTGTAATAGTGTCTGGCAAAGGATATATTTTGTTCTGGGGTGAAATTCAATTGCCAAAATAACAATACCATAAATCAGTGGTTTCAGCTATGGCTGGCCAAGTGTAATAGAGTCTGGCAAAGGATATATTTTGTTCTGGGGTGAAATTCAATTGCCAAAATAGTAATACCGTAAATTAGTGGTTTCAGACTTGTCTGGCCAAGTTTAATGGTGTCCGGCAAAAGATATATTATGTTCTAGGGTGAAATTCAATTGCCAAAATAGAAATCCGCTAAATCTGTTGTTCCAGCAGTGGCTGGCCAAGTTTATTAATGTCCGGCAAGGGATATATTTTGTTCTGGGGTGAAATTTGATTGCCAAAATAGCAATACCGTAAATCTGGTGTCCCAGCTGTGGCTGGCCAAGTTTAATAGTGTCCGGCAAAGGATATATTTTTTTCTGGGGTTAAATTCAGTTGCCAAAATAGAAAATACCAGTAAATCTGGTGTTCCAGCTGTGGCTGGAGAAGTTTAATAGTGTCCGGCAAAGGATATATTTTGTTTTGGGGTGAAATTCAATTGCCAAAATAGCAGTACCATAAATCAGTGTTTTTTTGCTGTGGCTGGCCAAATTCAATAGTGTCCGGAAAAATGATTTTTTTTTTCTGCTGTGAAATTCAGTTGCAAAAATAGAAATACCATAAATCTGGTGTTCCTGCTGTGGCTGGACAAGTTTAATAGGGTCCGGCAAAGGATATATTTTGTTCTGGGGTGAAATTCAATTGCCAAAATAGCAATACCATAAATCAGTAGTTTCAGCTATGGCTGGCCAAGTGTAATAGTGTCTGGCAAAGGATACATTTTGTTCTGGGGTGAAATTCAATTGCCAAAATAGTAATACCGTAAATCAGTGGTTTCAGCTGTGGCTGGCAAAGTTTAATAGTGTCTGGCAAAAGATATATTTTGTTCTGGGGTGAAATTCAATTGCCAAAATAGCAGTACCATAAATCAGTGTTTTTGCTGTGGCTGGCCAAGTTCAATAGTGTCCGGCAAAGGATAGATAATTTTCTGGGGTTAAATTCAATTGCCAAAATAGCAATCCGCTAAATCTGTTGTCCCAGCAGTGGCTGGCCAAGCTAAATAGTGTCCGGCAAAGGATAGATGTTTTACTGGGGTGAAATTCAATTGCCAAAATAGCAATCCGCTAAATCTGTTGTCCCAGCAGTGGCTGGCCAAGTTAAATAGTGTCCGGCAAAGGATAGATTTTTACTGGGGTGAAATTCAATTGCCAAAATAGCAATACCTTAAATCAGTGGTTTCACCTGTGGCTAGCCAAGTTCAAAAGTGTCCGCAAAAGATAGCTTTTCTTCTGGGGTGAAATTCAATTGCCAAAATAGTAATATCGTAAATCAGTGGTTTCAGATGTGGCTGGCCAAGTTTAATACCGTCCGGCACCGGATATATTTTGTTCTGGGGTGAAATTCAATTGCCAAAATAGCAATACCATAAATCAGTGGTTTCGGCTGTGGCTGGCCAAGTGTAATAGTGTCCGGCAAAGGATACATTTTGTTCTGGGGTGAAATTCAATTGCCAAAATAGTAATACCGTAAATCAGTGGTTTCAGCTGAGGCTGGCAAAATTTAATAGTGTCCGGCACAGGATATATTTTGTTCTGGGGAGAAATTCAATTGCCAAAATAGCAATACCATAAATCAGTGGTTTCAGCTGTTGCTGGCCAATTTCAATGGTGTCCGGCAAAGGATACATACATTTCTGGGGTTAAATTCAATTGCCAAAATAGCAATCCCCTAAATCTGGTGTTCCAGCAGGGGCTGGCCAAGTTAAATAGTGTCCGGCAAAGGATAGATTTTGTTCTGGGGTGAAATTCAATTGCCAAAATAGCAATACCATAAATCAGTGGTTTCGGCTGTGGCTGGCCAAGTGTAATAGTGTCCGGCAAAGGATACATTTTGTTCTGGGGTGAAATTCAATTGCCAAAATAGTAATACCGTAAATCAGTGGTTTCAGCTGAGGCTGGCAAAATTTAATAGTGTCCGGCACAGGATATATTTTGTTCTGGGGAGAAATTCAATTGCCAAAATAGCAATACCATAAATCAGTGGTTTCAGCTGTTGCTGGCCAATTTCAATGGTGTCCGGCAAAGGATA
Organism: Bufotes viridis; assembly: GCA_033119425.1. Classification (NCBI taxonomy): domain Eukaryota; kingdom Metazoa; phylum Chordata; class Amphibia; order Anura; family Bufonidae; genus Bufotes; species Bufotes viridis. The sequence continues at coordinate 154,298,408 of CM065591.1, read as the reverse complement.
CATACATTTCTGGGGTTAAATTCAATTGCCAAAATAGCAATCCCCTAAATCTGGTGTTCCAGCAGTGGCTGGCCAAGTTAAATAGTGTCCGGCAAAGGATAGATTTTGTTCTGGGGTGAAATTCAATTGCCAAATTATCAATACCTTAAATCAGTGGTTTCAGCTGTGGCTAGCCAAGTTCAAAAGTGTCCGGCAAAAGATAGATTTTCTTCTGGGGTGAAATTCAATTGCCAAAATATTAATACCTTAAATCAGTGGTTTCAGCTGTGGCTGGCAAAGTTTAATAGTGTCCGGCAAAGGATAGATAATTTTCTGGGGTGAAATTCAATTGCCAAAATAGCAATCCCCTAAATCTGGTGTCCAAGCAGTGGCTGGCCAAGTTAAATAGTGTCCGGCAAATGATAGATTTTGTTCTGGGGTGAAATTCAATTGCCAAAATAGCAATACCGAAAATCAGTGGTTTCAGCTGTGGCTGGCCAAGTTCAATAGTGTCCGGCAAAGGAAAGATAATTTTCTGGGGTTAAATTCAATTGCCAAAATAGCAATCCGCTAAATCTGTTGTTCCAGCAGTGGCTGGCCAAGTTTATTAGTGTCCGGCAAAGGATAGATTTTTTACTGGGGGGAAATTCAATTGCCAAAACAGCAATATTATAAATCTGGTGTCCAAGCAGTGGCTGACCAAGTTTATTAGTGTCCGGCAAGGGATTTATTTTGTTCTGGGGTGAAATTTGATTGCCAAACTAGCAATACCGTAAATCTGGTGTCCCAGCTGTGGCTGGCCAAGTTTAATAGTGTCCGGCAAAGGATACATTTTGTTCTGGGGTTAAATTCAGTTGCCAAAATAGAAAATACCGTAAATCTGGTGTTCTAGCTGTGGCTGGACAAGTTTAATAGTGTCCGGCAAAGGATATATTTTGTTTTGGGGTGAAATTCAATTGCCAAAATAGCAGTACCATAAATCAGTGTTTTTTGCTGTGGCTGGCCAAATTCAATAGTGTCCGGCAAAATGATATTTTTTTTTTCTGCTGTGAAATTCAGTTGCAAAAATAGAAATACCATAAATCTGGTGTTCCAGCTATGGCTAGACAAGTTTAATAGGGTCCGGCAAAGGATATATTTTGTTCTGGGGTGAAATTCAATTGCCAAAATAGCAATACCATAAATCAGTGGTTTCAGCTGTGGCTGGCCAAGTGTAATAGTGTCCGGCAAAGGATATATTTTGTTCTGGGGTGAAATTCAATTGCCAAAATAGCAATACCGTAAATCAGTGGTTTCAGCTGTGGCTGGCAAAGTTTAATAGTGTCTGGCAAAAGATATATTTTGTTCTGGGGTGAAATTCAATTGCCAAAATAGCAGTACCATAAATCAGTGTTTTTTGCTGTGGCTGGCCAAGTTCAATAGTGTCCGGCAAAGGATAGATAATTTTCTGGGGTTAAATTCAATTGCCAAAATAGCAATCCGCTAAATCTGTTGTCCCAGCAGTGGCTGGCCAAGTTTATTAGTGTCTGGCAAAGGATAGATTTTTTACTGGGGTGAAATTCAATTGCCAAAATAGCAATACCTTAAATCAGTGGTTTCAGCTGTGGCTAGCCAAGTTCAAAAGTGTCCGGCAAAAGATAGATTTTCTTCTGGGGTGAAATTCAATTGCCAAAATAGTAATACCGTAAATCAGTGGTTTCAGATATGGCTGGCCAAGTTTAATAGCGTCCGGCACCGGATATATTTTGTTCTGGGGTGAAATTCAATTGCCAAAATAGCAATACCATAAATCAGTGGTTTCAGCTATGGCTAACCAAGTGTAATAGTGTCCGGCAAAGGATACATTTTGTTCTGGGGTGAAATTCAATTGCCAAAATAGTAATACCGTAAATCAGTGGTTTCAGCTGAGGCTGGCAAAATTTAATAGTGTCCGGCACAGGATATATTTTGTTCTGGGGAGAAATTCAATTGCCAAAATAGCAATACCATAAATCAGTGGTTTCAGCTGTTGCTGGCCAATTTCAATGGTGTCCGGCAAAGGATACATACATTTCTGGGGTTAAATTCAATTGCCAAAATAGCAATCCCCTAAATCTGGTGTTCCAGCAGTGGCTGGTCAAGTTAAATAGTGTCCGGCAAAGGATAGATTTTGTTCTGGGGTGAAATTCAATTGCCAAATTATCAATACCTTAAATCAGTGGTTTCAGCTGTGGCTAGCCAAGTTCAAAAGTGTCCGGCAAAAGATAGATTTTCTTCTGGGGTGAAATTCAATTGCCAAAATAGCAATACCGAAAATCAGTGGTTTCAGCTGTGGCTGGCAAAGTTTAATAGTGTCCGGCAAAGGATAGATAATTTTCTGGGGTGAAATTCAATTGCCAAAATAGAAATCCGCTAAATCTGTTGTTCCAGCAGTGGCTGGCCAAGTTAAATAGTGTCCGGCAAATGATAGATTTTGTTCTGGGGTGAAATTCAATTGCCAAAATAGCAATACCGAAAATCAGTGGTTTCAGCTGTGGCTGGCCAAGTTCAATAGTGTCCGGCAAAGGAAAGATAATTTTCTGGGGTTAAATTCAATTGCCAAAATAGCAATCCACTAAATCTGTTGTTCCAGCAGTGGCTGGCCAAGTTTATTAGTGTCCGGCAAAGGATAGATTTTTTACTGGGGTGAAATTCAATTGCCAAAATAGCAATATTATAAATCTGGTGTCCAAGCAGTGGCTGACCAAGTTTATTAGTGTCCGGCAAGGGATTTATTTTGTTCTGGGGTGAAATTTAATTGCCAAACTAGCAATACCGTAAATCTGGTGTCCCAGCTGTGGCTGGCCAAGTTTAATAGTGTCCGGCAAAGGATACATTTTGTTCTGGGGTTAATTTCAGTTGCCAAAATAGAAAATACCGTAAATCTGTTGTTCCAGCTGTGGCTGGACAAGTTTAATAGTGTCCGGCAAAGGATATATTTTGTTTTGGGGTGAAATTCAATTGCCAAAATAGCAGTACCATAAATCAGTGTTTTTTGCTGTGGCTGGCCAAATTCAATAGTGTCCGGCAAAATGATATTTTTTTTTTCTGCTGTGAAATTCAGTTGCAAAAATAGAAATACCATAAATCTGGTGTTCCAGCTATGGCTAGACAAGTTTAATAGGGTCCGGCAAAGGATATATTTTGTTCTGGGGTGAAATTCAATTGCCAAAATAGCAATACCATAAATCAGTGGTTTCAGCTGTGGCTGGCCAAGTGTAATAGTGTCCGGCAAAGGATATATTTTGTTTTGGGGTGAAATTCAATTGCCAAAATAGCAATACCATAAATCAGTAGTTTCAGCTGTGGCTGGCCAAGTGTAATACTGTCTGGCAAAGGATACATTTTTTTCTGGGGTGAAATTCAATTGCCAAAATAGTAATACCGTAAATCAGTGATTTCAGATATGGCTGGCCAAGTTTAATAGCGTCCAGCACCGGATATATTTTGTTCTGGGGTGAAATTCAATTGCCAAAATAGCAGTACCATAAATCAGTGTTTCTTGCTGTGGCTGGCCAAGTTCAATAGTGTCCGGCAAAGGATAGATAATTTTCTGGGGTTAAATTCAATTGCCAAAATAGCAATCCGCTAAATCTGTTGTCCCAGCAGTGGCTGGCCAAGTTTATTAGTGTCTGGCAAAGGATAGATTTTTTACTGGGGTGAAATTCAATTGCCAAAATAGCAATACCATAAATCAGTAGTTTCAGCTGTGGCTGGCCAAGTGTAATACTGTCTGGCAAAAGATAGATTTTCTTCTGGGGTGAAATTCAATTGCCAAAATAGTAATACCGTAAATCAGTGGTTTCAGATATGGCTGGCCAAGTTTAATAGCGTCCAGCACCGGATATATTTTGTTCTGGGGTGAAATTCAATTGCCAAAATAGCAATACCATAAATCAGTGGTTTCAGCTATGGCTGGCCAAGTGTAATAGTGTCCAGCAAAGGATACATTTTGTTCTGGGGTGAAATTCAATTGCCAAAATAGTAATACCGTAAATCAGTGGTTTCAGCTGAGGCTGGCAAAATTTAATAGTGTCCGGCACAGGATATATTTTGTTCTGGGGAGAAATTCAATTGCCAAAATAGCAATACCATAAATCAGTGGTTTCAGCTGTTGCTGGCCAATTTCAATGGTGTCCTGCAAAGGATACATACATTTCTGGGGTTAAATTCAATTGCCAAAATAGCAATCCCCTAAATCTGGTGTTCCAGCAGTGGCTGGCCAAGTTAAATAGTGTCCGGCAAAGGATAGATTTTGTTCTGGGGTGAAATTCAATTGCCAAATTAGCAATACCTTAAATCAGTGGTTTCAGCTGTGGCTAGCCAAGTTTAAAAGTGTCCGGCAAAAGATAGATTTTCTTCTGGGGTGAAATTCAATTGCCAAAATATTAATACCTTAAATCAGTGGTTTCAGCTGTGGCTGGCAAAGTTTAATAGTGTCCGGCAAAGGATAGATAATTTTCTGGGGTGAAATTCAATTGCCAAAATAGCAATCCCCTAAATCTGGGGTGAAAAGTGTCTGGCAAAGGATATATTTTGTTCTGGGGTGAAATTCAATTGCCAAAATAGTAATACCGTAAATTAGTTGTTTCAGACTTGTCTGGCCAAGTTTAATGGTGTCCGGCAAAAGATATATTATGTTCTAGGGTGAAATTCAATTGCCAAAATAGAAATCCGCTAAATCTGTTGTTCCAGCAGTGGCTGGCCAAGTTTATTAGTGACCGGCAAGGGATATATTTTGTTCTGGGGTGAAATTTGATTGCCAAAATAGCAATACCGTAAATCTGGTGTCCCAGCTGTGGCTGGCCAAGTTTAATAGTGTCCGGCAAAGGATATATTTTTTTCTGGGGTTAAATTCAGTTGCCAAAATAGAAAATACCGTAAATCTGGTGTTCCAGCTGTGGCTGGAGAAGTTTAATAGTGTCCGGCAAAGGATATATTTTGTTTTGGGGTGAAATTCAATTGCCAAAATAGCAGTACCATAAATCAGTGTTTTTTTTGCTGTGGCTGGCCAAATTCAATAGTGTCCGGAAAAATGATTTTTTTTTTTCTGCTGTGAAATTCAGTTGCAAAAATAGAAATACCATAAATCTGGTGTTCCTGCTGTGGCTGGACAAGTTTAATAGGGTCCGGCAAAGGATATATTTTGTTCTGGGGTGAAATTCAATTGCCAAAATAGCAATACCATAAATCAGTAGTTTCAGCTATGGCTGGCCAAGTGTAATAGTGTCTGGCAAAGGATACATTTTGTTCTGGGGTGAAATTCAATTGCCAAAATAGTAATACCAGTAAATCAGTGGTTTCAGCTGTGGCTGGCAAAGTTTAATAGTGTCTGGCAAAAGATATATTTTGTTCTGGGGTGAAATTCAATTGCCAAAATAGCAGTACCATAAATCAGTGTTTTTGCTGTGGCTGGCCAAGTTCAATAGTGTCCGGCAAAGGATAGATAATTTTCTGGGGTTAAATTCAATTGCCAAAATAGCAATCCGCTAAATCTGTTGTCCCAGCAGTGGCTGGCCAAGTTAAATAGTGTCCGGCAAAGGATAGATTTTTTACTGGGGTGAAATTCAATTGCCAAAATAGCAATACCTTAAATCAGTGGTTTCACCTGTGGCTAGCCAAGTTCAAAAGTGTCCGGCAAAAGATAGCTTTTCTTCTGGGGTGAAATTCAATTGCCAAAATAGTAATATCGTAAATCAGTGGTTTCAGATGTGGCTGGCCAAGTTTAATACCGTCCGGCACCGGATATATTTTGTTCTGGGGTGAAATTCAATTGCCAAAATAGCAATACCATAAATCAGTGGTTTCGGCTGTGGCTGGCCAAGTGTAATAGTGTCCGGCAAAGGATACATTTTGTTCTGGGGTGAAATTCAATTGCCAAAATAGTAATACCGTAAATCAGTGGTTTCAGCTGAGGCTGGCAAAATTTAATAGTGTCCGGCACAGGATATATTTTGTTCTGGGGAGAAATTCAATTGCCAAAATAGCAATACCATAAATCAGTGGTTTCAGCTGTTGCTGGCCAATTTCAATGGTGTCCGGCAAAGGATACATACATTTCTGGGGTTAAATTCAATTGCCAAAATAGCAATCCCCTAAATCTGGTGTTCCAGCAGTGGCTGGCCAAGTTAAATAGTGTCCGGCAAAGGATAGATTTTGTTCTGGGGTGAAATTCAATTGCCAAATTAGCAATACCTTAAATCAGTGGTTTCAGCTGTGGCTAGCCAAGTTCAAAAGTGTCCGGCAAAAGATAGATTTTCTTCTGGGGTGAAATTCAATTGCCAAAATATTAATACCTTAAATCAGTGGTTTCAGCTGTGGCTGGCAAAGTTTAATAGTGTCCGGCAAAGGATAGATAATTTTCTGGGGTGAAATTCAATTGCCAAAATAGCAATCCCCTAAATCTGGTGTCCAAGCAGTGGCTGGCCAAGTTAAATAGTGTCCGGCAAATGATAGATTTTGTTCTGGGGTGAAATTCAATTGCCAAAATAGCAATACCGAAAATCAGTGGTTTCAGCTGTGGCTGGCCAAGTTCAATAGTGTCCGGCAAAGGAAAGATAATTTTCTGGGGTTAAATTCAATTGCCAAAAATAGCAATCCGCTAAATCTGTTGTTCCAGCAGTGGCTGGCCAAGTTTATTAGTGTCCGGCAAAGGATAGATTTTTACTGGGGTGAAATTCAATTGCCAAAATAGCAATATTATAAATCTGGTGTCCAAGCAGTGGCTGACCAAGTTTATTAGTGTCCGGCAAGGGATTTATTTTGTTCTGGGGTGAAATTTGATTGCCAAACTAGCAATACCGTAAATCTGGTGTCCCAGCTGTGGCTGGCCAAGTTTAATAGTGTCCGGCAAAGGATACATTTTGTTCTGGGGTTAAATTCAGTTGCCAAAATAGAAAATACCGTAAATCTGGTGTTCCAGCTGTGGCTGGACAAGTTTAATAGTGTCCGGCAAAGGATATATTTTGTTTTAGGGTGAAATTCAATTGCCAAAATAGCAGTACCATAAATCAGTGTTTTTTGTTGTGGCTGGCCAAATTCAATAGTGTCCGGCAAAATGATATTTTTTTTCTGCTGTGAAATTCAGTTGCAAAAATAGAAATACCATAAATCTGGTGTTCCAGCTATGGCTAGACAAGTTTAATAGGGTCCGGCAAAGGATATATTTTGTTCTGGGGTGAAATTCAATTGCCAAAATAGCAATACCATAAATCAGTGGTTTCAGCTGTGGCTGGCCAAGTGTAATAGTGTCCGGCAAAGGATATATTTTGTTCTGGGGTGAAATTCAATTGCCAAAATAGCAATACCATAAATCAGTGGTTTCAGCTGTGGCTGGCCAAGTGCAATAGTGTCCGGCAAAGGATATATTTTGTTTTGGGGTGAAATTCAATTGCCAAAATAGCAATACCATAAATCAGTAGTTTCAGCTGTGGCTGGCCAAGTGTAATACTGTCTGGCAAACGATACATTTTTTTCTGGGGTGAAATTCAATTGCCAAAATAGTAATACCGTAAATCAGTGGTTTCAGCTGTGGCTGGCAAAGTTTAATAGCTGTCTGGCACAAGATATATTTTTGTTCTGGGGTGAAATTCAATTGCCAAAATAGCAGTACCATAAATCAGTGTTTCTTGCTGTGGCTGGCCAGTAGTGTCAATAGTGTCCGGCAAAGGATACATTTGTTCTGAGGTGAAATTCAATTGCCAAAAATAGTAATACCGTAAATCAGTGGTTTCAGCTGAGGCTGGCCAAATTTAATAGTGTCCGGCAAAGGATATATTTTGTTCTGGGGAGAAATTCAATTGCCAAAATAGCAATACCATAAATCAGTGGTTTCAGCTGTTGCTGGCCAATTTCAATGGTGTCCGGCAAAGGATACATACATTTCTGGGGTTAAATTCAATTGCCAAAATAGCAATCCCCTAAATCAGTGGTGTTCCAGCAGTGGCTGGCCAAGTTAAATAGTGTCCGGCAAAGGATAGATTTTGTTCTGGGGGTGAAATTCAATTGCCAAATTAGCAATACCTTAAATCAGTGGTTTCAGCTGATGGCTAGCCAAGTTTAAAAGTGTCCGGCACAAGATAGATTTTCTTCTGGGATGAAATTCAATTGCCAAAATATTAATACCATAAATCAGTGGTTTCAGCTGTTGCTGGCCAAGTTTCAATGGTGTCCGGCAAAGGATAGATACATTTTCTGGGGTTAAATTCAATTGCCAAAAATAGCAATCCCCTAAATCTGGTGTTCCAAGCAGTGGCTGGCCAAGTTAAATAGTGTCCGGCAAAGGATAGATTTTGTTCTGGGGTGAAATTCAATTGCCAAATTAGCAATACCGTAAATCAGTGGTTTCAGCTGTGGCTAGCCAAGTTTAAAAGTGTCCGACAAAGATAGATTTTCTTCTGGGGTTGAAATTCAATTTCCAAAATATTAATACCTTAAATCAGTGGTTTCAGCTGTGGCTGGCAAAAGTTTAATAGTGTCCGACGAAGGATAGATAATTTTCTGGGGTGAAATTCAATTGCCAAAATAGCAATCCCCTAAATCTGGGGTGAAAAGTGTCTGGCAAAGGATATATTTTGGATCTGGGGTGAAATTCAATTGCCAAAATAGTAATACCGTAAATTAGTTGTTTCAGACTTGTCTGGCCAAGTTTAATGGTGTCCGGCAAAAGATATATTATGTTCTAGGGTGAAATTCAGTTGCCAAAATAGAAATCCGCTAAATCTGTTGTTCCAGCAGTGGCTGGCCAAGTTTATTAGTGTCCGGCAAGGGATATATTTTGTTCTGGGGTGAAATTTGATTGCCAAAATAGCAATACCGTAAATCTGGTGTCCCAGCTGTGGCTAGCCAGGTTTAATAGTGTCCGGCAAAGGATATATTTTTTCTGGGGTTAAATTCAGTTGCCAAAATAGAAAATACCGTAAATCTGGTGTTCCAGCTGTGGCTGGAGAAGTTTAATAGTGTCCGGCAAAGGATATATTTTGTTTTGGGGTGAAATTCAATTGCCAAAATAGCAGTACCATAAATCAGTGTTTTTTTTGCTGTGGCTGGCCAAAATCAATAGTGTCCGGAAAAATGTTTTTTTTTTTTCTGCTGTGAAATTCAGTTGCAAAAATAGAAATACCATAAATCTGGTGTTCCTGCTGTGGCTGGACAAGTTTAATAGGGTCCGGCAAAGGATAAATTTTGTTCTGGGGTGAAATTCAATTGCCAAAATAGCAATACCATAAATCAGTAGTTTCAGCTATGGCTGGCCAAGTGTAATAGTGTCTGGCAAAGGATACATTTTGTTCTGGGGTGAAATTCAATTGCCAAAATAGTAATACCAGTAAATCAGTGGTTTCAGCTGTGGCTGGCAAAGTTTAATAGTGTCTGGCAAAGATATATTTTGTTCTGGGGTGAAATTCAATTGCCAAAATAGCAGTACCATAAATCAGTGTTTTTGCTGTGGCTGGCCAAGTTCAATAGTGTCCGGCAAAGGATAGATAATTTTCTGGGTTAAATTCAATTGCCAAAATAGCAATCCGCTAAATCTGTTGTCCCAGCAGTGGCTGGCCAAGTTAAATAGTGTCTGGCAAAGGATAGATTTTTTACTGGGTGAAATTCAATTGCCAAAATAGCAATACCTTAAATCAGTGGTTTCACCTGTGGCTAGCCAAGTTCAAAAGTGTCCGGCAAAAGATAGCTTTTCTTCTGGGGTGAAATTCAATTGCCAAAATAGTAATATCGTAAATCAGTGGTTTCAGATGTGGCTGGCCAAGTTTAATACCGTCCGGCACCGGATATATTTTGTTCTGGGGTGAAATTCAATTGCCAAAATAGCAATACCATAAATCAGTGGTTTCGGCTGTGGCTGGCCAAGTGTAATAGTGTCCGGCAAAGGATACATTTTGTTCTGGGGTGAAATTCAATTGCCAAAATAGTAATACCGTAAATCAGTGGTTTCAGCTGAGGCTGGCAAAATTTAATAGTGTCCGGCACAGGATATATTTTGTTCTGGGGAGAAATTCAATTGCCAAAATAGCAATACCATAAATCAGTGGTTTCAGCTGTTGCTGGCCAATATCAATGGTGTCCGGCAAAGTATACATACATTTCTGGGGTTAAATTCAATTGCCAAAATAGCAATCCCCTAAATCTGGTGTTCCAGCAGTGGCTGGCCAAGTTAAATAGTGTCCGGCAAAGGATAGATTTTGTTCTGGGGTGAAATTCAATTGCCAAATTAGCAATACCTTAAATCAGTGGTTTCAGCTGTGGCTAGCCAAGTTCAAAAGTGTCCGGCAAAAGATAGATTGTCTTCTGGGGTGAAATTCAATTGCCAAAATATTAATACCTTAAATCAGTGGTTTCAGCTGTGGCTGGCAAAGTTCAATAGTGTCCGGCAAAGGATAGATAATTTTCTGGGGTGAAATTCAA